>JAQJVL010000075.1:700988-995988 GCA_035578905.1 Stictocephala bisonia | reverse complement strand
CAAATACCTTCATAATGCCGGTCGCACTCCATCGATTTATGGGTTCTTGATCACGATAAATATTGGTTCGAGGGTCGTCGGCCGAGAGATGCAATCCTAATATTGATTTACACGGGGTGTTCAGGTCCGGGCCACGACTGATGGTGGCGGAACAATGCGGAACCACAAGTGCAACAGTTCACAGGTTCTCACGAAAAGATAGTTCGTGCGATATGATTGTTATAGCGTTTATCAGTCTGGGGCAAAGTTGATGGGAATTGCATGTAGTCGGACACAGGCTGGTGGTTGTGATGTCCGTATCATAGAAGTGCAGTGGAGCGCTTTGTCTGGCCGATTGACGAACTGAACTGGAGCACTTTGGACTAGTTATCGAAACATTTGTACGATCTGCAACCCAAATGTATGTTATATGAAAACATATGTTGCAATGGTAGTTGGAACTACTAAGTGATGACTGAAAGAACACAAATTTTTTCTCTGATTGGCTGACTACATTTACTAAAACACTCTGGAACACTGAATAAGTATCAGTGCGGTAAACCTAAGAAGACACAATGGAAACTAAATATATTTTGTATTAGGGTTATCAGCAGTAATGAATTTCCACTGCAGTAGAGATAAATCTCAAGGCGACTATGCAAATCCATCGGCTACAAAACAAAAAAAGTATCGATATCATAACCTTGAGAGCGAATAATGGAATATACGAGTATTACATTATTTACGTATATACAAGCGTATACATATTTACCAGTGTAATGGCTCAGGGGCTGAAACGTTACGGATTGTGGAATACAAGGATTGATTTACCAACTGAGTTTCACTCGTTCATTAAATTTCACAAATAGTCCTGCAGGCCCGTGTGAACAGGCTATTGAAGTTTCTATTTAAATAAATATATGTTAATGCGTGATAAAGACGAGTAAGAAGGTATCGATGCTGTAGCCTTGGCAACGAATAATGAAAAATATGTGTTGGACTCAAGTAATTGGACATTAAATATCGAGTTTCGATTACAGCAGAGGTATATCTCCCAGCTTACTCCATGCCAGAATAACGACTACTAGAAGAATAATGTTTCAATGCCACATCTTTAAGAGAGAACACTATAAACTTGCCATATAGTGCCCCAGTCACTCAGGCTTCGAACCGAGGAGTGCAAGGTTTGAATTCCCCACTAAGTTAACGGTCGATATTTAACTCTTGGATGTGAACTGGAGTTAAGTTTTTTCAAAAAAAAAAAAAAATAAATAAATAAATAAAAAATAAAAAAAATAGAGATACTCAACTAATCTTCAATAATGATTTTCAACTATAGTAAAATTAAAAATCTCTACCTGACTTCTTTCAGGTCTGTCGGCTTCTAGACGAGAATATACTTCGGATGGGAAGTCTCTGGCCTATCGAGTGGGAAATGCATAGGTGGTGCAACCTGGAAAGAGTCAATGGAAACTGTTCAGGCAATTAATTGACAGTGATGATTGCCCAGGCAGAGAAGCATTCAGCCAAACATTTGTCTGACCGACTGAATGACTACACTGCACACCTTTTGAAAGGAAGTCTCTGACCTACTGAGTGGTAAATGAATAGATGGTGCAACCTGGGAAGAGTCAATGGGAAACTGTTCAGGCAATTGACAGTGATGAGTGCCCACGCAGAGAAGCATTCAGCCAAACATTCGTCTGGCCGACTGACTAACTACACTGCAGACCTTTGGACTAGTGGACTGGTGATGTATGATAGCAAAGCTTGTACGACTAAAGATTATAATTCTATAATCTTTTGATAGTAATTCCTTATTTTCCATTCTCTGTTCTATGATAATAAAGTCCAATATATCCAATCATCGTTCTGTTAAAAATCACTGTATTCACAATTAATTTATTTAAATACGATTTTAATCTTTGCAGGGAAATATTGTTAAGTTATCTAACGTATTGATTGTATACTTAAACATGATAAAATTTGGTGTTTATTGATTGTCTATGTGGTTGTTTGAAGAAAATTAAAACTAATTCAATTATATACGTTTTTTTTTTAAGGATTTAACTTCAAGATTTGCCTTTTTAGTGGTTTTTATGAATTTGTAGCTAAAGTTGAACTTTCTTGTTGTTGCTAAGTGCAAAGCTGCATGTAAATATGTAGTGATTGAAATGTTTGAATGTTATTTTCTAACTGGATGACTAGCATGTTTTATGTAATACATATTTATTAATATTTTTATATAAATATACCCATACAAAAATGTGAATAATTGTATATATAAAAACAACAAATAAAATTTAATTATAAAATATTTTTAGTTTAAGTTTATCTACAAATATAAAAATATCAATACCACTGTATTTGTATAGGTGGGTGGGTGAGTTAATACCACTGTACGTGTATGGATAGGTAGGTCAATACCACTGTACGTGTATGGGTGGGTGGTTCAATACCACTGTACGTGTGTGTATGGGTGGGTCAATGCCACTGTACGTGTATAGGTGGGTGGGTCAATACCATTGTACGTGTATGGGTGGCTGGGTGGGTCAATACCACTGTATGTGTTAAAAAAATTCATACAAGTATAGTGGTAGTTACCATCCTACCCACCCATTCGCTTATTGTAGTGAAAGGATGAGTGGGAGTGTCAATACCTCGTACAAGCATTGGTGGGCGTGAGGGTCATAACCACCGTACTTTTGTTGGTGGGCGGGAGGATCAAACCAACGTACGTGTATAGGTAACCGGGAGAGTCATAAGAACCGTACGTATGGTATGAGTGGGTGGGAGTGTATTTAATACCACACTCCCATATACCAGTATGGGTGGATGGGAGGGTTTTTAATTAAATCCTGCAATTGACACAAGTATGCATATGGTATGCCCACCCACCTACCTATTCACGTACACAATGGGTCAATACTACTGTACATGTATGGATGGGTAGGTGGCCACCGATGAAACCAATCATACAAATTTCATATTAGCAAATATTTCAGCACTCTCGCCAAATTTAAAGATTTTAGCGCTAGTTGATAGTTTTTATTTTATTAAATTGGTCATATATGTTCACCCACAAAAATCTAGAACAAAATGTAGTCAAACTTAATTATTCAGTATAGAGTAATAAGAACATAGCACTAATATGTGTTCATATTTAACACCCACTTTACAGAAAAAACCACGTATATAGGATATGACAGACTCAATGAATATAAGACGTCTACCTGAAATCCATTTAAAAATCTAATCTTATAAATACAATATTATTAAACCTTAACAACGATCTTCATTAAACGATATAACGGTGTAATAAAGCGGGGTGGCTTGTCCTTGAGAATGATGTCTCCACTAAGTAATTGGACGTAAAAGGGCGCGTATATGTTGTTATATATCCTTGCGAGACGTGGAAGAATGGCCTCGCAGATTTAGGGGTAATAAACCACCCTATCCTCTGGGATCGCGAAATTACTGCTTCAAAAGCTTTATCCATGACCATTAGTTTTATGTCTGGAATAACAATGTTTGTAACTAACAGAAAAGTAAACATCTCCGAAATACAAATTGCCGTTTCAAAAGCTCCATTAATTTTATTAAGAATGTCATTTGGCGTTTTGCTTACGCTTGCCAAGTCATTATTCATTGTTAAATGTAACAACTTGTTCATTTGTTCTGACACTTTTAATGTTTCTAAATGATTGCCAAGGGTGAAAAATCAATTAGGTATATTATCATTCTTCAATGATTAATCAAAATTCAACGTTAGGATTTTAATATTATTATTAATTTATTGCTAATGTTATGATACTGTTTCTTAGAGATCCAGTGTTGCAATAGACTTGTTAGTTAAATTTTTATATAATTTGTGATTTAATGTTTAAATTATTTCTATATTTGTTTTTTAAGATTATCTTTGTTAATAAATGCATATTAGGTGACTACTATGTTGTCATGTCAGCCTTCGGCTTCGGTTATGCCAGTTGATATGAAGTCTCACTCTCTGTGCTCGTGAAATCTCAGTCTTCAGCCTGTGTACGAGAATAGGTAGGTGGGTGGGCATACCATATGCATACTAGTGTCAATTGCAGGATTTAATTAAAAACCCTCCCATCCACCCATACTGCACAGTGAATAATACACTCCCACCCACTCATACCATACGTACGGTTCTTATGACTCTCCCGGTTACCTATCTATACACGTACGTTGGTTTGATCCTCCCGCCCACCAACAAAAGTACGGTGGTTATGACCCTCACGCCCACCAATGCTTGTACGTGGTATTGACACTTCCACTCACCCTTTCACCACAATACGTGAATGGGTGGGTAGGATGGTAACTACCACTATACTTGTATGGTTTTTTTATCATTAACATATATATGCAATGTATATACTTTTTATGAAAGTACTATTTATGACAAAATCTATTGGATCTACTATGACTCATTAGTGGACATTTATCAGGTAATTTGTTAGGTTTATGATATTTTTTACCACCATATATTTATCTTAATCTAAATTAGCTATCTAATCCCTCTCCTAGATCGAACAACTTGTGCGGAAGAAACGTTTCCCTTTTACATCAATCCAGATTTGTTATAAATTGAGGATTGCTAAAATGTTATGCTTCTCCTATTTTTCTCTAGTTTTCTTATTTGTATCAAATTATAGTTTTCTATTTTTATTTTAATTTGGTTTTATAATTATTTCATAAAATACAGAATTATAAAATCAAATGGAGATAGGAAATAAGTAGAATGAGTCGGATAGTCTCATAACGTTTAGAAGGTCTGTACAACTATAGTGCTGTGTTGTTTTACAATTTATTTTGTGTGTGCAGCAACTCTTCAACATGTTTTGCTTACATTAAAATGTTTTATTCTATACTTACCTCCCATAAAACACACTTTGTTAGGGTAGTTTTAATTACCTCAATATATCTTGAGATAACAGGCCACCACGAATCAGGAGGAGGGCACTCGGCCAAGAGATACCCCTTATATACGGTAGATTTTAGCGTCATTATCCTTCAAGATTAAAATGTTCTACAACAAATCATATCTATTTAGAAATTATTTCTCTAAAATTATGTTTAGTATAAAAAGCAATGATTTACATGTAAATCAACAGTATCAACAACAAATACAATGTTATTTCCAGCAGCTGCCCTGAGAATATAAATATATATATTTTATTTATAAAGTTAAAAGCTAAACCTAGGTCATTCTATACGTATAGGTAGATGATGCAAGAAAGTAGACTATGCATTTGCATATTGTTTGTGTATTATACTGTGCATTGATTGAATGTGGTTGGCCTTTAAACCAATTGTTTAAGTTCAAATGTTATATTAATTAATTAATTCAAGATAGTGGATTATAAACGTCCCGAGGTACCCACAGACTACACGTGCCTTACACAGCAAAGTATACTCGACTTACAGTCACTTTAACTCAGAGTTTTGTAATATATAGCACATGAAGCAAAATATATTGCCTAGCTCAACTCAAGCGTGTTTCACCCGTTGATCTATTTTAGCTATGAAAGTCTGTAATGAAACTGCTTACAAATTATTTATTTATTCATTTCATTTTTCATTTATTCATAATATTTCACATAGTCTGGCCCCGTAATTTATATATAATACTCATTTAAATATTTGGGCTCAAAATAATACTTTTGAAAAGAAAATGTTTGTGTAGTTTTATCTTGAGCAGATTTTCAGGTAAATTTTACAACTCTCAGCACCCAATATTCAATTTGGTCAACGTGTATGTTAATTCATATTATTTATGAAAGTTATTAACTGTTCCTTCAAATTACAATGTTTGGAAGATTTAAAATCGGGACAGTTACATTTAGATTAAAGTATAAGTATAAAAGTATAAAGTTATATTTAGTTTAAAGTACTATAAATAAAAGTAATAAAAATTGGTTATTTAAAGTAAAAAAAAAAAATATTTATTCTGCTTTATAAGTGTAACCAAAAACGTGGGTACATTTATTAATCAATATATTGATACAATGATAACATTTCCTAATTGAAATGTCATTAGTAATAACCTGATCAATCAACATTAACTAATACGCATTCCTTGTTTTCCAATAGTTTTTTCAGGAGTAAATTTTTCTGTTTATTTTACTTATCCGTTTCTTCTTCTATAAATAGACTATTTTCCAATATTGAATGAAGAAATTGTATAGAAATAGGAAATTGTGTGGGGAGTCAAGTTCTCTTCTAGAAACTGGTAATTCCATTTTTATCTTATTAAGTATCCATTAAAACAGTACTGTAAACAAATCAATAGAGATTTAAAATGTACATTATAAATAACTGCAGACCCGTCACGCATTTATGCTCAAATTGTGCTGTGACTATGAATACTAAATTTTAAATTTCAGTTTACCCGAAGTTTAATTGTTACAAATCTGAGTACAAAATTCCCTGCAGTAATAAATCATATGAAATTAAAACTACGAAACGTATCACCACCAACAAGAGTATTCTGTTTTCTGTTGAGGCTTGGGTTGCGGAGTAATTTTGAAGACTTTTGAAGTTGAATTTTGAAGCGTAAAAGCTTTCTGCACCTGTAAGCCTATAAAAATATGGTGTACGGTTTAGTAAAAAACTATATTCTCTTTCCTATGAAAAATAAACAAAGGAGATGCCCAAAGACAGAGAAATACAAATTATGATAATGTTCATTTGAATGTTATGGTGTAAGTAAGGTACAACAATAGCATGTGCAAATATCATGCTGTTTTAATATATGTACAGACAAAACTTTAACTTAAATTATATACATTTAATAAATCTTTAACATTCAGTCTATAATTAAATATACTTACTTTCGATATTTTAATTATAAGTATGGGAAGGTTGGTAAAAAAATATGTTAAACAAATATAATAATATAATAATAATAATAATATGATTCAAGATTTTTTATTTCTCATTAACACTTTGCATATATGAGCGATGTCAATATTAAACACTAAGAACAACTCTCAATTTGAAACAATATAAATATAAAACTCTTAAAGTAACATGAATACCAACTACTTACGAACAGGAAGTCATGGACATTGAACACAATTGTTCTAATAAAAATTATTTTAATTTTTCAGGAATTTCCGGACTGATACTTCAGTTTTGAGGCATGCAGATGGTTTGATACAGTTATACACCACTTGCTTTGGAAAAAAAGAAGTAAGTTTCTTTGGAATTTGCATGTTTAATCGTAGACGAAATGAAAAATAAGTTTATAAACTTTGACTAGCAAACAGGGAACTTCTGATTTTTTTATATAATATCACGGTTTCTAAAATTCATAGAGAAGGAAAGGTTAGGATAATGTTTTGTTTGAAAATATTCTTGAAGAATTCCATCTGCCTGAGAAAAAATATAGTACGTATAGCTTTTTTCTGTTGCCTAAAAAAATGTTTTGTTTCAAACTGTTTAGGCTCCAAATAGAAACTGCATAAACTAATGCGGATAAAACAGCTATAGTACGCATCCGCTGTTAGCAAGCACATTCCAAAGAGTTAACAACACTTTGGAATCAGTGTACTGAGAAATTTGGGGAAGACAAACAAAAATGAGCTGAGCCTACCAACTACGTGATTTATATGGTTGTTAAATTTAAAGATTGCATCCTGGGAAATTTACAGAGTAAGTTTACCTAATGGTAGGATCATCCACAAGATGCCTAAAGGTATCAGTATCACGTTTTGTTATTATTTAGAATTGGACGAAATGGATCCTATTCGTGTTGATATTTTCTGCAAACCATTGAGCCGGTTAATTTTTCTCCCTATCAGTTTTATTCGGCGTCTGCTCAAGGAGTGACTTATCGTCAGGAAAACAACAGAGATCATCTTTACAGAAGCTATCCTTAATATCATTCATAAACATTAAAAACCAAACTGGGCTCAATACAGATCCCTACGGCACCCCCATTCTAATATAGTTCGTCAGAGTAGGTTTTACAAACACACTTATCGACAAATGATATTTCCACCTTTTGTCAACGGTGGATAGGTAGGATGAGAACCAATAATGTGTTCGACCTCTGACACCAAAGCTTCGGAGCTTATCCAAAAGAAGAGCATGGTTCACAAGATCGAATGCCCTATTTAAAGCAACAAAAGCCCCTAGCGTGTTATTTTTTGTCCAGAGAATCAACAACTTTAATAATAGACAAAAATTGCATCAAGGGTACTTTAATTTTGCTGCAGACGAAATTGATTTGTGTACAGAATGTGTTTTTACATACGAGAAGTTTTTAAACATTCAGTCTTTTAAGTCTAGTTACTACAATATTTTCTAACACTTTGGGCAGTACATGAAGTAAAGAAATCGGCCTGTAGTTTTTGGAAAGCTGGGGGCTCGAATTTTTTGTACGGTCTTATTATTGCTAGGTTTAAAATGGATATAAATTTCCGTGCTGTGAAAGAAGAGTTAAGTAAATGAACTAATGTAACAACAAGTACATGTAAACAGTTTTATTTAAAAAATTTTTGAAAATTACAATGTTAATAATAATCTACTGTTAAAATACCTATGGTATGCAATTAATTAATAATAAAAGAAGATACCAATAAAATAGTAATTTGCAAAGTTAATCGTAGTAAATCATTCCCCAACGTCATTAAGGATAGTAAGGTCTGAAGTTAGTTGAGGAACATCTCTCTGTCTACTCTTGGCTTATCTAAGGCAGGCTTTACAAGCTGGAGGTCCCAAAGGAGCTTCTTGCTTCTCCACATCCTCCATTTTCCTTGGTTACAAATCTCGTAAGTTATTTGAAAAATACATAGTGCCATTAAGGATCATTTGGGCTCATGGACGATTCTTACGTGAAAATGGGTTATTTTGTTAGAAGTTTGCTATTTTTTTACTGTGTAATAATTGTACGAGAAGTTCGTATGTCAGCCTTAATATAGAATTTACGTAAGTAGCATATAATTACTATTTAAAAATATATGTTTTATGAGTATTTTTTTTCGTATTAGGCAATCAAGTTACCTTACTACTGAGTGAGTTTTCCAAATCCATCTTAACTAAAATTTAATTATTCTTCATTTACAACAATTGTTATAAATATTTAAAAATATTAAGAAAATTTAGCAGGGTTTTACACAAAGTTCACAGTTTTTGCCTTTCAAAGAAAACAATTGCAATTTAAATAATGTATATCAGTGGCATCACCACAGTTTATTTTAAGAATTTAATACATTCCCACAAAACTGAATGTACAATGTATTTCACCCAATTCTCACTTTAAAGTAATCTCACTGATTAAGTACATTTTCCTACGATACATTTTATAAGTAAACAATCAATTATAGTTTGATAGTTTTTGTAAGGCCAAACAAACATCAATATATATGTCACAATATTATATTCATTAATACAAAACAACAATAATTAGAAGGCTAATTAATTGCAAATGTCAGATTACTTGAAACAAAGTTTAACAAAATATTCATAACAGTGATCTCTTACATTAACAAACCAGCTAACAAGAAGTCACTGGAATTACACTTCATGAAGTATTGACGAAATTATGAGCTAAATTAGTCAGAACAATGTCATAGCTTTTGGAATCAAATTATAAGAACATAATTTCATGTAATAAAGAGTTTTATTCCATAGCCTACACTACAGGTAAGGAATAAGGTGGTAGGCCTACAGAATAAACGAAAACATTAGGCATAATATCACAGAGAGAAACTTGTTAGTATAAGTATATTTATATGGACTATATAGTTTCCATATAATCAGTGATATCTGACGCAGACATTATTTTTACAAAAAAAAAAAAAAAAAAAAAAAAAAATTAATAATAAACATAGTAGAGAAGGGTTTATAAATCTCACATATAAATTCACTTTTGCAATTTTTTCGTTCATTGAGTTGGTAAAAGGAAACTACATTAATACGAAGTATCAACTTTAATATATCTACAGCATTACACATTTTAAAATAGATAGTTTATGTTTTATAAAAAGGATTCTGCTAGCTCATTTTTTTGGATTACAAGAATGAAATATGTTAAGTTTTTGTCACTCTAAAGTAGGGGTTTTATGTTGAGTAATTCAACTATCATCTACGGGATATAAAACAGGGTGACCATTAACTGTTCGCAAAAATAATACCAATGTTACTTTGTTCTAACTCAACATTGAGCTGAACAGTAAGTTCACTGGTTGCACTGGATTTTGGGTTTAATGAAGAATAATCTAATCGGATTTGTTATTTACATGACTACACATAGTCTAAAAAGTAGTACACTCATTCGCAATCTCTGGACACTCATACCATGACGATCAGTGTCCTAATATGGGAAATTATTATTTTAACTGATCTCGAAGTTTTAATATGAAATTAATTTAAATTTACATGAACTTCATATAGTGTTAAAAATTATACATGCTATAAAATCATATATCTATGATAAAGCCTCGACATTTGTCGAGCTAAAATCACATCAAGCTATAGTTTATTACTATAGCTATCTTACTTGCAAAATTAATCCTAAGTTGGCTATATTAACATTGTTACAAGTTGCAAACTGAAACAGTTACAACTATGTCATGTGTTGAAGAAAGCTATAGGAGATGTGTCCTTAGCATAATTAGCAGACAAGATTTCTCTTTTCTCGTGTGTAACCCTGTGAGGTAACTTACTCTCATCTCTTATGTTTGGAGGATGAAAATTAATTTTATTTCTACATAATATTATTAAGTGTTTACCAGTTAATTTTTACATATCTACATGTAATATTAAGACGTGTTTTTCAAAATGTTTACCTCACTCCACACGGGTTACAGATTTGTGTACGAACTCCGTTTAAAGAATGAACTGAAGTGAAGTACTGTCAGCTCAGTTGGAATTCGAACCTTCGACATTAGACTTCACTGTAACCAGTAATCTGCCACGCTGGCAGTTTGTATTTCTTGTATTAATATAACAGCTAATTTCTTATTTGAGAAATATTAAATTTAAAAATAAAGAGAGTACAAATAGCTGTAATAAGCCAAAGTATTGTGTTTCCGTTTATTTTTTACCAAATATGTTTATATTTAATAGTTCTGCCGACAGTGTAAAAGAAGTTCATTCTCTCAATAACATGACACTCAATAAGTAGCACCTTACTGATAATATATACTAAAGTCTGGTTAAGTAGCTACAATAATTTGGTCAGTATATTCTTTCACGTTAGAAAAATTGTATGGAAGTGAAATTTACTCATCAAACTGACAGGATAGGAAAAATGTATGGTAAAAATTGAAAAGGCGCTTTATCTAAACAATGTTATTGAAAATAATTCATAATATACAAACCTTAAGTTTTTGCTGTCCTGTAATAACATTAAATTTTACTGTAGACATAGGCTACTTCTAAGTTAAAACATTTTGACTAGTAAATCTATTTAAATGACATTAATTTAAGCACTCTGTTTTTAAAAAAGAACTTAAACAACTGTAAATATTTTTAGCTATGGAATTGTTTGTAAACTCATTTAGTTTGTATACAATCGTATTCCCCTCTAATATAATTTTCATTTCACATACAACAACTGGTTCAGATAATTGCAAACATGTCAGCTTTTTCACACATTTTCACTGGTCAGTTGTCTTGAATAGTGATTGGTAATTGAGTTTGTTGTGGTTAGAACTTTTATATATAGAGTTTGTACAACTTTTATTAACACTTCAATAATTATTGAATATCACATAAACAAATATAAATTTTCTCTGCGATTGGTTAAAATTCTCAATTTGCTTCTTTAAATGTTGTCACCGTCTTCCATAAATAAAACAAGGAAATCGTAATTTTCTTCTTTATTAACACAGGATTCTAATAAAGACTTAATGACACAGCGATTCTTTTATATATTTATCATTTATCTTACACATATTTATGATATTGAGGTGAAATCTTTCAAAGTTAAACTTCCACAAATTATATGAGGAAGTAGTTTCTGTTTTCAATTTTAATATAAAATTTAAATCATGAAATCAGGTCTATATTCCAACAAAAATCAAATAATTATCCATTTCATATTGCTAGTTCTAGACATAAGGTTGAGATGGGCTGCCCATATGGCCAGAAAACACTAAGAAGGTCATTGACGGGAGACTAGCAGTCACAAGACCTCTTGGAAAGCAAAATTAAGGTAGTAAGACCATGTACTAAAATCCTTAGACTAGTGTGAGCAGCCTGGGAGCAAGGAAAAGACAAAGAATGCGAAAGCACATCGTTGCCAGAAACCTACTTGTTTGAGATTTGAGTAGTCACAGAGTTAAGAATCAACATAAAATGAATGTAAATATTCTTTTTTTCAATCAGATTACACAATAAAATTAATTAATTTCAGTTTAATTTTAAATTAAAATTAACTGATTAATAATTAAATTAAAATTAAAAAATAATTAACTCTTGGATTAAAAATCTAAGAGTTAATTATTTGATAATGATAGCAATTAAAAATGAATAAATGAAACCTTTAAAAAAAGGAAAAATATGTTTGATAAACCATGACAATAGATAATATTTTAACTTTGCCTTTTTTCATATTTGAAATTGATTTGATTTCAAACAACTCATATACACGGCTGAAAACCTAAAATAAGTGAAAGAATATTATCTACTGTATTCTTTCAAGAAGTTCAAAGTGGTTGTATTACGTTAAAAAAAAAAAAAAATAAATAGTACATATATCAGTGAAAAAATACAATATTCAACAATCAAATATGAAGTTCAACTCATCCATAATGAAACTTGATGAAAAACAGTACCAAAAAAAGTACACTAAATATATTTCTCGAGTGTTTTTATTCTAGAAAAACCCCGTGGTGGACTTCACTTAACACTTGGTAGATGAACTTTACATTATTTATATGTCTATCAGTAATCTTCCGTAATCTGTTTGGTGGAATAAAGTAAGCAATATAATCATCAAATTACTATAATCATAGATAAACCACATCACAAATATAATCATATTAAAAACAGTTTGTGTACCAAGTTAATTTTATCATATTTAAAATTTACGAAACATTTTGAAATATCATATAAAGATATGTAATATTATCAGTGCATGATTTTGCAGCGCAATGTGTAATGTATTTTTGTTTATTAAGACATCTCTTTAACTACTTTTGGTGATTAGTGTAATTTGAAAAATCTATATTCAAGTTTGTTATTTCCATAAATCAACACTACAAAGTATCCACCATATTTAGTTACTTATAAAAAACTAATATTTTATGCCCTGCGTGTTAATTGAATGAATACGAATGCAACCGTATTTTTAATTCCAGTGAGCTTAATAACAATATTTTGCAGGCTATTTTCTATTAAATCATACTTTCTGTATTTTGTACTCGGTGTTTATTTTTATATTACTATTGTAAAAAATCATATCTTATGATAAAATCAGTAGAAGGATAGCAAATCCTGTACCAATGGGTTTTGTACTATAAATGTCTTACTTGGTCCAAGTTTAATGAAATATAAAGGAGTAACTGCTCACTGGGGGTAAGACAAGTCTTAAAGTGACAGTTATAATGAGTCGACCAGTGAAACTCCGTCTTATCTTAGGCCTCCATTACGCCGGCTGAGCCCCCAGAGTACCCTCTTCCTCTACACTTTCATCCGTACAACCCTCCCTTTGTCAGGGCTCTGAACTGTCTACGCAAAGTAGGTAATTAGCCTACACTTGCGTCTGTACAACCGTTTCTTTGTCAGGGCTCTGATTGTTTACAAAAAGTAGGTACTTATCCTACAATTTCATCAGTATAACGGTCTCTCTGTCAGGGCTCTGATTATCTACAAAAAGTAGGTACTTATCCTACAATTTCCTCAGTACAACGGTCCCTTTGTCAGGGCTCTGATTGTCTACACAATATAGATATTTATCCTACACTTTCCTCCATACAACGCTACCTTTGTCAGGGCTCTGATTATCTACAAAAATTAGTTACTTATCCTACACTTTTATCAGTACAATGGTCCATTTGTCAGGACTCTGATTGTCTACACAATATAGATACTTATCCTACACTTTCATCCATACAACGCTACCTTTGTCAGGGCTTTGATTGTCTACACAATATAGATACTTATCCTACACTTTCATCCATACAACGCTACCTTTGTCAGGGCTCTGATTATCTACAAAATATAGTTACTTATCCTACACTTTTATCAGTACAATGGTCCATTTGTCAGGGCTCTGATTGTCTACACAATGTAGATACTTATCCTACACTTTCATCCGTACAACGCTACCTTTGTCAGGGCTCTCATTGTCTACAAAAATAGGTACTTACCTTACACTTTCATTCGTACATGGTTCCCTTTGTCAAGGCCCAGATTGTCTAACAAAGTAGTTACTTAACCTACACTTTCATCTGTTATCCGTATCTCAACACATATTCCGACATTTAACAAGCCATGGTCTGTCCACACTGTAATATGTCCGTCGTCAGACAGTACCTTGCACTACAGTCTACTGTGTTATCGGTATCACATTACATATGAAGGGCCCAGGGGAAAAATATGGTTAGTCCATTTTAGCAAATTTCATAGGACGACAAAAATTAAACTTTAAGCCCAGTTAAATCAAGAACAACATAACGTTAGTTCTTTTTACACACTTTACTTGTTTTAAAAACCTATGAATAACAACAAATGTTTTTTGTAAACTAGAAACAAATTTGCATTTTTCCAGAATACTGGTTTTATAAATTTGCATACTGGACTTACCAGGTTTTTCCCCAAATAAAAATTTACCTGTAGTTTTGAAAAATATGTTTTAATATGTACTTTCAATAAACAAATTCCATTCAACACCAACTTTTAACACCCAAATCGTTGTATTTTATGTCCCTTTCCTAATCTTGTTTTGGCAGGTTTGTGTAGTATTCTACGGCTTTGGTGCTACAGAAGCTAAGTAATGATAGAAGATTCTTGTGCTTTTCCTTTGATAACTCCAAAAGACCTGGAAAAGACACATTGTTGTACCAGTACTTATTATGCTATGTTTCAAAATATTTCAACTGGTACTGTAATCATAAAATTGTTGTGTTTTCAATAATATTTATTTTAAAAAGTTTTATTTGTTCATAAGAAGGTCTTAGTAAATAAGTGAAAATCAGTAATATCTCTCTTTGTCAAATTATTTTTCTTACCTTCATACGCTGGACCTGGAAGGATAAATGTTCCTTCTTCTAGTGGCTGTTCCTCCCATTCATTTTTCTTTCCGATCCTGGGTTTCATTGCGTTTTGGAGCCAGGGTCCATCGTAGTACGTTCAGTAGAACATAAAAGCAGGGTTTGTATCTTGCACTTGAAACACTTTGATAGGACGAGTTTAGCATCCTAGTCTTTTTCTATAAATACTGTCAAGGTGAGAGGTCCAATCACGGATAGTATTTTGATCAACCTCTACAACCTCGAAGGCCGATGGCTTCACACGAGATCCTCTAATTACATCTGCCCAATCTCCAGGTGACTCTGCTTGGCAAAGCAGTGTTTTTATCACACTCGTTGTAAGAGTGTCCTCTAACAGGAAAGTAAGTGGTTATCTTCTTAAACTTCTTTTCTTTGTGTACGAGATGATAGTAAAACTTGAAGATGAAGTTGTTTTTATTTTGTCCAGAGCATGGCCTCTATCTCAGTTACTCGAGGATCAAGAATATCATAAAAGAAATTGTGTAAAAAAAGGAACAAACCTCATCACTGCCCTTATTACCAACTGTCTCAGGATAAAGATAAAAGACACTTTGACCAGTCGATAAAATGTGAATGTTGAATAAGAATACAGACAACAGTCTCTTGTAATAAATGTCATTGGTAGTAATGTTAGGGACTTGGAAATACCTAGAAAAATAAAAAACGATAGCCTCCTTTGTTTTTAGTTTTGCTGCGCAATTTTGCTTTGCGCTTTAATTCGTACCATTTGTTTGCTTTCATCAAATGCATTTGTTTGTCCAAATTTAAGTCTTTGATTTTGGTTTCAACCGAAGATTTTTCCTCATCAGTTTTGGCCACTAGTAATACTGCTTCTAAGTTTTTATTTTTCATGGCAAAAGTATCACACACAGAACACGTATCGTTTCTTGGGTACCCAAAGCTAATATTAAACTCATTATTAAAAATTGTCCTGTATGTTTCATACAATTTGGAACTGATATCAGGATGTTTAGATTTAAACATGTCAAACAGTTTTGTAATATTAAGGTCTGCTGGCATATACATTTTTGACGAGTCTTTAATGCTGTAGTGACTTTCACGAACTTTTAGGCTCCCAATGTGATTTAGAATTTTAGCCTTTATGTCATCAGAAATTGCATGAGGGTGATTGAGATGTTTGCCACGGTTGTCCCTTGGTGGATCACCAGAGTGCCTCAAATGTTTTGATATTCCTTCAATTTTGCCCCTGCCAACTCCATGAATAGAAGCAAATGCCTTTTTACAAACGTCGACTTCTATAGTTTGCTCATCTTTCAAAAAGCGGACTCTGTAAGAAAATGTTGATCACGAAAGGATGCATTTTCTTCACCTTGTCTAGGCCTGCGTCGTTACACAAGTAAAAGAACAATAAGACCTGAAAGGTAACTATTTATTTTGTCATTTGATTTCATTTTGTTCATTCGTTTTATTATTTCAGCTCTACCTTCAGCACCTACCTCTTCAAAGCAGCGATGCTTGCAATTACAACTGGGGCCTGTCTCGTGGCTTTGGCGCCTCATTGAGGCCATAACATCACGCATTCATCCTTATGATGGTTTTTTTTCTTGGATGTTGATGCACTTGCTGGAGTCGGTTCATCACCTTCACTCATTGCGTCACTCATAATTATTACAAACACTAACACAGAAGGAAAAAGTTAAATAATATAGCAAACTCCACGATGAACCACTAGTAAAACTTCATGTAACTGAGTATAAAGAATAACACAGTAAAACAAAGACTTTTTTAAACTGTAAACAGCTCGTAGAAAAACTGCTTGGAATGGCAGCCACACACTATGGCGATTCTAACCTCAAAATTGTGGATGACTGAGCAGTTCAGAACAGTGCTACCAAGAGCACAAAATTTAATACTCGGACTTACCATAGTTTTCCCCAGGAACCAATGGACTTGCCATATTCTTCCCCAGTACGGGATTATTTCTAAACTAAATATCTTCGGACTTATCATATTCTTCCCCAATGTGAATAAATAGAAATAAACATTTGTATTTGAGCTTCAAACCAGCATAAGAAACCAAAAATTTGAAAAAATGGACTTGCCATGTTCTTCCCCTGGACCCTTCATATTTCGACACTAACCTGCTATGGTCTGTCCACATCGTAATATGTCCGTCGTCAGACAGTACTCTGTACCACAGTCTACCTTGTTATCTTTATCACAACACATATTTCGACTCTAACCTGCTACGGTCTGTCCACACTGTAATATGTCCGTCGGCCGTCTGCACCGTTTACTTAAGTATACTATACCTTTCTAGAAATAACCTCAACAAAGTGTAAATTAAATGGAATAATGGTAATTAAATATCCAACCAAGTTTTTATTGTTAATAAATTAAACTCCGTATAGTCCGTCATTGGACTTATAAGTATCTGTATCAGCTAAGTTTGGATAATACTACACGGTTTTCATTTGCACTTCTAATTGTTTTTGAAAAAAATATTCCTAAAAAAGTTCCTGTGAGAGTCTCTCGTCTAGTTAAGTCCAATTATCTATTAAATTCCATTTTATTCATGAATTCATTTTTGTTCACTATGGTTCCTTTTTTCTTTATTAAATATTGCTACACTAAGTAATTATAATTTATTATTATTATATTGTAAACCCTTCAAATGTTTAGTAATATGTAAAAATTTGTTAATTATATATCTTGATGGACGGAGAGTAAGTTTATACAAACATTTACAAATACAAAACAATCAGTGTTGATTAGATTATAATTAAACTTCAGTAATTCCCAAGATTTTTAAAGTCTCATTAAAATAGATTAAACATTCTTTGCTTCGCCACCAAAGAAGTGGACCAGACATACGTTTTCCTTACATATAGTATCGTTCTAAAAACCTTTTTTGAACGTGTTTTAATTAAAACCATGCTTTTAATGATAAGTTTAAACCGATAAGAGCTAAAAGCCTGTAGTGGTAGTCAGTCACCAAATTCAACTTATTCTCTTAAGATCAATGTTAAATGTTGCACAAAACTGTGACTTGAAAATTTGAGTCCAAATATTATAGTTTAAATCATTTTCAATTTGTGTAAAAGTTACTAGTGAATCAATTTTTTAAATTAAAACATTTCATTTATATTCATACAAAATTTTGAACTAATAAATAAAAATTACTATAATTTTTTACTTTTTTTAGTATTAATTTTTTCTATTAAACAGTGCACCCAGTATTAGCTTTTTACTTTTTCAAACGTTGTAAAAAAAATACATTTCCCACACAAATTATTAAGTCACAGTGCCATATTGCATTTAACATTCCTCTTATTGAATTACAGCAAAATGGTAACTACGTCTGCAGACTCTCATAAGTATTTAATTTAACTAATAGAATAACGAGTATATAAAACAGCAGTAAAACATCGTTGTAAGGTTTGTACAAATGTACAGAGATATCTACATGCCAGCCACGTGTCACATTCCTGCACGTAATCCTTTGTCACACTCGCCAAATTACATTTCCTCCCCCGTTGTCTGAGAGAGGGTGTAGTGCAGTTTTACTGGTTTACATTAACACCTACAATACACAATAGAAACCCCTGAGTCATGTGTGATTATCAGCAGCTAACAAATAAAAACAGTCTACTTACCGTACCAGTCAGTATTCGTCGTGATTAACATTCCCCAAAATATTTTATTGTTTTAAGTTCTTTAGTGTGGTAAAAATTAATTTCTATAAGATTAAATCATTTCAATAAGTGTAAGTCAGTCCTCCAATCAATTTGTAATGAGTTGAAAGGAAAATACCTTAAACAATATGAATGTATTTAGTAGGAGGGTTAATCATCAACAGTGGAATTTAGAAATAGGATAGAATGAAGAAACATCACTAAAATATTAACAAAATTAGTGATGGAGGGACGAAAATCATTGTAAAAAACGAGCTTATTTACTTAGAATTGGAGGGAGAGCCATCAAAAAACGTTTAAAGAGGTCGGGTTGGAAGAAGAGACATCAAAAGGAGTCAGGAAAAGTAATGTGGGAGGGAAGTCCTTACAATTCGAGTAATAAAGATGGTTGGAGAGAGAGAGAGAGAGAGAGAGAGAGAGAGAGAGAGAGAGAGAGAGAGAGAGAGAGAGGGGAGAGAGAGAGAGAGAGAGAGAGAGAGAGAGAGAGAGAGAGAGAGAGAGAGAGAGAGAGAGAGAGAGAGAGGAGAGAGAGAGAGAGAGAGAGAGAGAGAGAGAGAGAGAGAGAGAGAGAGAGAGAGAGAGAGAGAGAGAGAGAGAGAGAGAGAGAGAGAGAGAGAGAGAGAGAGAGAGAGAGAGAGAGAGAGAGAGAGAGAGAGAGAGAGAGTTAGATAACTGAACTAGTGTTGGAGGGAGAGCCATAAACAATGAGTTAAATAACCAAGGTCAAGGTTAGAGGTAGAGGAATTAACAGCAAGTTAAAAGAAGTTAGAAGAAGAGCCGTCAAAAATTCTTTATAGCCGTCAAGTAAGGTTATAGGGAGCGCCATAAAGATTGCTTTAAATGAAGTAATGTTGGAGGGAGATCCGTAAACAATGAGTTTGTGAAATCAGGGTTGAAATTACAGATATGACAAGAGAGTTAAGCGATGTATGTAGGAGGGAGAGCCATAAACGATGAGATTAAGAAGTAGGGTTGGAGGGAGAACCATAAAAATTAAGTGAAATGAAGTAGGGTTCTAAGGAGGGCTATGCAAAATTAGTTAAATGAACTTGGATGGAAGGGAGGGCCATTAAAGTGTATTAAATGAAGTAGGGTTGGAGGGAGGGATGTAAGAATGAGATAAGTTAAGTAGGGTCGGTGGGAGAGCTATCAACCAATGAGTTAAATTAACAAAGGTTGTATGTAGAGGAATCAACAACAAGTTAAAAGAAGTAAAGTAGAAGGAACAGACGTCAAAAATGATTGAGGAAAAGTAAGGTTATAGTGAGAGCCTTAAACAATTATTTAGGGAAAGTAAGGTTATAGTGAGAGCCATAAATAATGATTTAGGAAAAGTAAGGTTATAGTGAGAGCTTTAAACAATGATTTAGGAAAAGTAAGGTTATAGTGAGAGCCATAAACAATGATTTAAATGAAGTAGGGTTGGAGGGATCTCCATAATAATGAGTTAAATGAACTACGGTTGGAGAGAGAACCAATTATAGTGAGTTAAAGGAAGTTAGGTTGGAGGGAGAATCATGAAAATGAGTTAGAAAAACTGGGGTTGGAGTGAGGGCCGTAAACAATGAGTTAATGAAGCAGGATTCGAAGGAAAGACACAAAAAATGGGTTCAATCAACTAGGGTTGGAGAGAGGACCATTCATAGTGAGTTAAATAAAGTAGGGTTGGGGATAGAACCATACAAATTGATTTAAATACATATAGAAAGGAATTGTTATTCAAGCCTTTATTCCTCAGATGAGGGAGACAAAGGTAGTTGGACATTTGCCATCATTACGTGAAAAGTAACAATCACGACGTTTCGATTTGGTAAAACCCAAACCTTTTTCAAGTGCTAAAAACTAAATTACATCTCTCATACATATGTCTCCCTCATAATAATAGTATTTAAGTATATTAAATGTATCACAATTTCATTATTCAAAGACAATAACATTGTCTTTATCTATATTTTATAAATTCTCAATGCAAATTAGGGATGAATTTTTTTGTTATTCGACTCATATATTAAATTGCTGTTGCGTTAAAGAGTCCAATGAGCTGAAGTAAAATAAAAACTGTCAAGTAACTAAAAAGGTTTCTTGGAACAAACAAACTTACTTACCCAAACATTGATTTGTATTGTTTTTATTTTCTTTTATTAGTGGACATGTCATTTATTATTAAATTATAATTTGCCTAATTCTCTAGCTCTACCAGCTGGCACATTATATTCTAAAACTTGGATGTATTTAAATTACTTATATTAATCTTAAGATTAAATAAAACATCATATAAACATCCAGTGACAGATATATTAGTGAAATAAGTTTAAATAGCAATATTTAAGGGTCTATGAATGAAATTATTTTATATTGTTTATTTTCTGCATTGTAGATCACCCACTTGTTACATTTATAAGAAGTCATTGAGTACGGGTAGAGTAAATTAACTAAACTTCAATCAGTACAAGAAAAGAGATGGCATTGATAAGTGAGCAGCTATGAGGAGTTAGAGTCACTCAGCCAAGGAGACTGAGACAGCGTCTTATCTTCGTCAGCCATTACGTCAGCTCTGCTGAAGGGAGGTTGGTGCCCCTCGAGACCCATCCTGGTGTTCTCCGCTCATATCCCTCACTCTGTGTTCTCTATACGTCTCTCACGTCATTTCCTTGGGGTTCAATAGGTTAATGCGTTCTCTTTGTTTTGATACACAAGTGTGATTCCAAGCAAAATCTATACTAACACCATGATGGAGACGTTGTAATGCATTGGGCATATACTTACAACTGACATATACAGTACTTACAACTGACATATACTTACAACTGACGTATACACCAAAAGGGATTTTATATCTTTAGAAGTCTAGAATGTTGACTGAAAATGTGTCTTTTAAATTAATAGTTATTATGTATTTATATTATTTGTACATTTTTAATTCATATTTGATGATTTTGACAATAGTCAGGTTTAACTTAAAGGTAACATTTTTTCATAATTCATCATAATTATTCCAAATATATATGTATAACACGTAAAGTTATAACATTATAAATTTTTAAACGTCATATGATTTCTTACCAACTGTAGACTATTTTTAGGAAAAATGTGCACTGTATATGTTTTTAATACAATAACTAGAGCTATATTTTAAATGATTATATTTTTAATTCATTTTGACTAAAAATCACTGGTGTAATTCGGAAAATATAATAATATTATAGATATCTTTTATTTTTTGTACAGTTTTGTAATTACTAGCAAATACCTAGGAAGATAAATTAGGAAAGCAATGTGTTATCTTTTGCACTTAAAAGATAACAATCCTCGCTTCATTTCAACATCATTTGTCTGAAGAAAGTTAAACATAAAAATAAAAATACCTAAATTTTATACTAATTCTTAAATTGTTTGTAAAACATACATTGTATAGTTTTGAAAGGACTTAACAAATATTGAATTAAAACTGTAATTGATAAACAAAACATTTAAGTAATAAATGGGGGTGTAAACTATTTGCTATAAACTAAGATAATTTAAGAAAATTAATCTTATAGTCGTCAAAATACCAAGCTCTAGGGAATATGTCAACAACCCGCAGCCTATGACTTGTTTCTGACTAACTAGGACTCTCGAAGTGTTTCTTTTTCTTAAAAAAACACCTGCAAGAACCAATTTTCCTCAGTGATCAGACATTGGTATAACAAACTTAATATTACAAATAATAGCGATGTGTTTTTTTTTTCAAGCAATCTATTGCTTTACTTCTTTCTCCTGTTTAGTGATTTTTTTGTTTTGCATTTTAAGAAAGTCTAAAACTTAATAGTATACAAACACGTACGTGAGGTCTTTAAACTATATCCGACATCCGTTCTTCAAGAGACGTGTGACGTCATTGGTCGTAACTTACCGCCCTTCAGGTGCGGCCTCGATAAGCCGAGAATGAAAGTGAGAATGTAAAAGGCCGGTGCAGTAAGTTATACAACTTAACGGTCGTATAAACTATGTGTTGAATAAGTCGTTAAGAGGTCTGCGTTGTCCGGGCAATGACAAATACACACCTTCACAAACCCACTCCCTTGGCTTGCTACATTGTCATTGAAAACTTCGCACTAAATAACAACCGTAAAAAAATATTTTCAATTCCACTGCGTTATAAATGTCACTTCTCAATGGCCTGGCTCAGTCGGCATAACTGTATTTCGCTCAAGGCAAATGTTATTTGGGCGTATATGTCCAGTGCCATTGGATTTCATCATTTATTTATCTATCTGAATAAACCGTGGTTTATAACTGAAATAGCTAGCAAAAGCTATTTTTATGATTCAGTTACCATCAGATATATATTACTGTATACTTAAATGACAATATATTTATTTAACTTTGGTCATAGTGCAACCATAAATAACATACTGGTATGCGAATTGATTTTCATGTTATTTTGAAATGTAAATGGAGGACAGTATTTATATCGTCTTGATAATAGTATAACAATAACCAACAAATCTGATATTTATGTTGACGTTATTGTGAAATACAAGTAGGGGATATGGATAACGGTACATAACATAACTAACAAACGGTATACATGTTCATGTTACTTTGGAAGGGAAATGTAGGAGAGTATTTTATGTTGAAATTGATGTTCATGTAATTGTCATATGTAATTAAGGGGTCTGTATTTGTCTCTTCTGTGGTAATGGTTTACTTCTAAAAATCAAGCAAATGTAATCTTGAGATTGAAGTTCATCGTAGTTGGAATGTAGGATGAGGACAGCATGCTATCTTATCTGTTGTTATGATGTAATGAAAATAGCAACTATGATATTGGCTATTTATTTAATTTTTAATGTAACTGAAAGAAATTATTTAATTTTTAGGGTAACTTTCTTTACAAGGGAAACTAAAAAAGAAAACACTTTATTTGTGATCCAACGCCTTAAAATCACTAAAGTGTTCAATATTTAGATGTTTAAGATAATTATTGACAGAGTATTATCAAAGAAAATAATTGTATTCTTAGCTAAAGTTTTATAAAAAGACAACTTAATGATGTTTGTTTTGAAAAATATCAGCAATAATGTATTTGATGTAAGACAAATTCTGTCAATGCCCGGGAGAAGCATCAGAGTGTCTCGTGCCGGGCCGAAGTTTCGTTTTTGTATTAAGACAATTGGTAAGTTACACTATTTACACAGCTGGTGATACGAAACTACAAACTTTAAACTCTAATAAAAGGGGGAAAACACAACTCAATTCAATATTTTATGAGAACATACATAATATATCGTAGAGCATTCACTATGGTGATCAATTTATGTAAAACCACGTTTATCTCCTTCAGACCATAGATATACGTAAATAATTCGTCAAGTTATCCATTAATGGTACTTTCAATACATTTTAGACACAATTTTTATGATTTAATATAAGCAAGTGGACTTAGTATTTGGTTTCAGCCATGCATTTTTGGCACTAAACTAATTGTATATAATAAGGTTTTCCTACATATTTTTTGTTTCATTCAATATTTGGAATAAATCAGTAAAATTAAAACAAACAGTTGACTAGTAACGTACGGAACGAACTGTATTACTTTCTCTATATTTGTAGTGAATAGGACTTCATATTCAAGTGCAGTCAGTATACATGGCTGACCTTCCGACCTACTTGTACAGCCTGCGACGGTTATCAATGTTATTCATGACCCCATTATTGCGGAAGTGATGATAAGTAGTAATGTGTGTGCAGTATCAGCCGAGATAGTAATGGTTCGCTCTTCAGTCATGAGATCAATAATTAGTTACAACTTATACTGGTAAAGTTGTTTATTAGACAGACGTAATAACCAAGGTTGTGTAAACATACAAAAGAGACTTTATAAAAATACTTAATACATATTTGCAAATTTATGTAAGTATTATCTAAAGCTATCTATTATATAAAAAACATTGATGCGTAAAATATTATATTTTTCGAATTATGGAGAGTTTCAAAACTAAAATTGAGGTTTCCAATGAAGTGTTTTGCAATATTACTATCATCAACTTAGGTGTTACAAAGTAAATAGTAGGAGTTTTCATTTCTTCAATATAAAGCCTCAAATTTTATAAAAAGAGATTAATTTAGACCTATAATTTTTTTTTGTAAGTTGTAGTTTTATTTTTTAAATGTATATATTTAGATAAGAGTTTTAGAACCTCAAAACTGTATAAGCTAAACCAAACAAAGTGTTCCTTTTTACATATATATTATAGAACAGTAATAAAAATAAAAGAAGATTATAAATAAAAATATACAAACAAAAATAAAATGAATCAAAAATGGGTTTTTAAAACTCCACTGAATAGCAATTAATGTTGAACTTTGCAGTTATATAAAATATTTCCTTTAAAACGTTAAATAATGGTTGAATTTTCTCAAACTATTTTAATGTATGGAATTTGACGTCATGGTATATATGTCAATCTGCCTGTATTTTCTATTGCATCAGATTTAATATACGTTTATTAGTTATTCTTTAATGAATCTGAATGAATCACTAGTTTTTCAGTTCTATTAATCATTAAATATCTTCGTAGCAAAAGAGAATATATAACTGTATAAAGATATAATTTAATATTTTGACATTTTTTTAGTAAACTTAAATACCTGCTGCTAACTACCAAAATAAATAGTAGACGTCTAGGTGTTACTTGTATTACAAATTTAAAATTTCAAACACAACATTATACACTCCAGATGAAGCTACTCGTAAATTACGCTAAAATATTTATAAAAACGCGGTTACATCTTAATATGCTATTTTATGAAGACATTATAATGTATTCTATTTAAATAAATATAAATCATCATTACATAATATTTAAATAATATTTGTCAAAAAGATTAAACTATTAACTATTGTACCTTCTTAGCTCAGGAATAGACAGGTCGATACAACAGGATAGACAGGGAAATTTATTTAAAAACGGGAGCACACTAAGCAAGTTGAGGGAGTTTACTGTGGTGAAGTCAGACCCATCCCTTGAGAACCCTGCGCCACCAACCTCAGCTTTACTTCGTCTCTTGTGAGGAGGACGAGAACTCATGCTGATGTTCTCGCTCAGGTCAGCCAATCATCGTCCCTCTATTCCAGGTATATACATATATAGTCTTATATATATACGTCTTAAGAATAATATATTATTCTTTATATGTCGATCGTAAAGATGTGGGCAATATAGATTTCAAATGAATGTAGTCATTGATACATACTAAAGCCAACCATTCCTTAGAAAGTGTATTTAGTTATAGCACAATAACAAATCAACAGCCGGTGGCTATCAGTTGATCCCTTCCAAAATTTGTTATGACTCTGATTGGGATCGAACTGGGAATATTTAGCTTATAAATCTGGGCTCTTTGTAACGTTGGGAAGCGTGGTTTAACAAAATCAATTACCGTACCATAATATTTCTAAATGTTGTACTTATATTTTAATATATTTGTATTTTGTATGTTGATTTGTAATGTAGTTCCACCAAAACGTTATATACGAACTAAGAAGCTATTTTTAGACAGTAATACACAGTTCTTAAGTACAAACTAAATAAGTACATTTATCTTAATGGTCTTCTTACTTTTGTTGACGTGAAAGAAGCCTTTAGCAACTAACATGACAGTATATGACTATAATATTAAGGAGGTCGTACATAGGTAAATATATCTCTTGTACATATGTTCTACTAGAGAGAGATACTCTCTCTTTGACGTGATATGATATCAGTATCAACAATTTGGCACTACCAAGATAACGCTAATCCTATATTACATGATGGAATTCAATTGAGCAGAAACTACTAAGCACTAAAAAAATATACATAGAGAGTATATCAATAAACATTGTAGTTTTGATATTTAAAATAAAATCGTATGAAATTGATATAAACCTCACTCATAGAATCAGGATTACGATATAGTTTTTTACTTTGGGTTTCTGCCTGACAATTCGTTCTGTTACAAGTATTTCGACCTTAAGTAAGAGCAGCCAGGATAAATAGGTGGCATGTATAAATGAGTTTAATTTTTTATAATATAAACGGTATCATACATTTTTATCCATAAAATAAATATTTAATAATTCATAAATTCTAATTGTCAGTAACCCAAACAGGTTCATATACGCACTTATACAAGATATCTTAACCAGTATTAGTAGACCCCTCATAGGTTAGAGCTGGTAGCGTCACTTCCTTAGAACATTGGTTGCTACCAGCCCTATATTTTTTCCAAAAACTATTCAATAAATTCCTCAACTATATAAAATTTGAAACAAATTATTTGTATTTGGAATTTGAATAAAAAAATTTCTAAAGCTAAAAAAATTGATCGTAAATTTTTTTTTTTTTAATGAAAATGCTTTATACTCTGTTAAGGAATATTTTATAGGTCAGTAAAGGTAATTTAAGCAAATGATTAAATACATTATGCTTAGTTAGGCCTAGTGTATTTCCTGTTATTAATAGTTCAACTAATAGTAATTTTAGATTATTACAATTTTAAAGTGTTAGTTTAACGCAATGGTACTAGAATGACATTTTTTTATATAACTGTACAATTTATCTACTAGGATACATATTTTTTAATTTGAAAATGCATAATATACTCAGAAGGATAGTATTTTGGATGTCCCTCTCTAAGAAATATCATTACAAATAAAACTCAATATCTTAGCTTTTGGGATTACGTAGCACTATTTTGTGAAAAGCATGATGGTCTTAAAATTGGCAAAAACCCTCGTAAGGTGGGGAAGCAAAGATAAAATTGAAGTCAGTTAAGAGATGACCAAGTATATAGTAGATCCACGATTACTTTTACAGACTTTTTGGAAATAAACGGTCTTTAATTCCGAATATTTAAAGGTCTTATATGCTTAGGATCTACAATGAATAAAATTAATAAAAAAGATTGACATTAAAATTAGATTTTTGCATTAAAATAGATAAGGCAGAATTATGTTAAGGGAAACCAAATTAGATCTTTCCAGGCTTTAAAAATGTAACCTTTGGTTTTAAACCGAGGCTATTTAACTTAAATGAGATATAATTGTTTTATCAAATCGATCATGGCCAAAGACTAAATTTAATTTTAAGCTTAAAACCTAGACAGGGATTGCTACTATTTATTGATATTATGCAATGACAAGTACGCCATTTTACGCCTGTGATGTAGAACCGCTAATGGTTCCGGAGAAATAATGCACATTTAACAGCTCACAGGGTTTTTTGTCATTTCAAACCATATGACTGATGTACAGTTTTTTCACCATTAGTCAGAGATATTATTACACTCTCTCCATTTCCCGATTAAAACGTTCTTTAAATTTTCATTTAACTCAATATATCATACTGCATTTATTATTCATAGATAATATTATCAGAAGAATATAATAATCATGAGTTGTTTTATGTAAATTATGTTTACTTATTTCAAAATATATTTTTATCATTATTTATTTTTATTAGAATTATAATTTAAATGCATTTTGAGTGAGGGATTTTAGACGATTCCTTAAATAATTAATACCTTGAAGATGAAATAAATTATGGTATTTACTAAAAAAATTGAGTTTGAGTTTTTTTAATAGCCTAATTTATAATTATTAGATTTTTGTTGTTGTAAGGGCACTACACTTATAAATTGTACTATAAATTGTAATTTTGAAAAAAAAGTGTTTTTCAAAATAACACCAAAGTCAGTTAGGAAGTAGCAATAAGATGTATACATTTAAATTACGTGTAAGAATCCTCATAGGATCAAAGACAACACGATGTTATTTTATGCATAGTAAATTTAAATCGTAAAATAGTAATAATAAAAAGGGGTAGGGATATTAGGGGTATGTACAAGGTATTAGTTTAGACAAGAGCTTCCGTTCACCAAAGTCAGTTACAAACACAGCGGTAATTGGGTCTAGAGACAAAGTTTCTTCAGTTGGTTTGGACGTGCCACCTGTTTTACACTATACACCCCTATCAGAGTGAGGCCACGCAGTATTGCTAGACTCAAGGGACGCTGCTGGACCGTGACTGGAGAGCTGAATACAGTTCTGATTGTCTATGTCCCTACGTCACAAACCTAATTACTTCTACAGTGCATGAAGAAGCTTATTATATTAATCTGATTGCTTATTTTTGTTTATTTAATTTAACAAAATATTATTAATTTATGTTTTCATGAAGTATTCCAGTTTTGTAACGAAATAAAAATAAGGTACATTATTTATGAAGGTTTTTATTACATTAATTTGCCAAAATCATGTGTTTTGATTTATAGCAATTCATTAATTTGTCAATACTTTTAAAATGTTCAAGGAACAAATCAAATGTAAGTTTTGTTGTACGATTTTTAACAGTTGAAAAAATATATTATTTGTAAAAATTAAATATATTATTTCGTGAATTAAAACAAAGCACAAGGACAACACTGAATTGGCACGAGAAGTGTGTAAGGGTGTCCCCTAGCCACTGTTATATACATATTTAGTAACAACTATTATATAAATTATAGCTTGATATAGTAACTAAATCACTGACACTTAATGATGAGGCACTTCCCGGCATCCTTCAAGTCAATGAAAGTATATGAGGAATGGGCAGAGTAAGGTTAAGAAGAAGATCGGCCTGTCCTTTAAAAAATAAAAAAAAAAAACTAACAATTAACTATAAAGGATTAACAATACAAAAACTGTATTTCATATAAAATAATATGTTCTAAATGTTATGTAATATTATAATTATTATTTAATTTGTTAAGTTTTACCAGCATTTAAAGTAAATAACATCAATCATCACTCATAATATAACAATGTGTGTAAATCAATTAAAGTTTGTTTTTCTTAACTTGGGCGTACTTTCAATACACGTTTCATATAACAATACTTTAACTGTAACTTTTATATAAAAATTTTTCTCCCAAATATAGATTGAATGTTCTTTGAAAATCTACAAATATATTCATAGTTAAGAATATGTTTATTTATGAATTCAAAAATACTCGCCAAGTTCATTTTTTGAGGTATTTCATATGGCTTTAAGAGCAATATAGAAACCTAATATAAAAGCTAACAGAAAGAAAATATGTTTAAAACATAAACAACGATGACACAGGTTGATAACGAAGCGTTTATTATAAAAATACGGACTAAAAATCATGCTATGTACTTAGTTACCTCAGAGATAGAGTTATCTATACCGCTAAAATCTCAGTCGGTTTGTAAAATTCTTTGAATCTGTGATGTGATAGCGCTCTGTTTAGTTGGCTTTGAATCTATTTTCCGATTTGTAACCCAGCTGAAAAGAAGATGTCAAACAGTTGAAATGTGATATTTGTTATACATCCAGATTACATACTAGTTATTTACCAGCAATGTAAAATGATATTAAGCGTCCCTAGTGTTAATAAACAAATGTTTACTCGGTTTCATATTTACTCGGATTCGTAATATTTCTAACTAAAACATTCCAATGAAAGTTATGTTGCTATGTTTTTTTTGTTTCAATATCTCTAAAATAATGTTTTCTTCTTGAAACAAATTCTCTACAATAAATTGCTTTGGCCTTCTTTATAGTTTTTACTTTTTCTAGTGTTACCATTCACAGCCACATCAACCAACCAATACGTACTGTGGTGACGACCCACCCGTCCATACACGTACTGTGGTGATGATTTACCCACTCATAATTTTACGGTGTTTACGACCCAAGTGCTCATACATGTACTGTGGTAACGTTTCTCTCACCCATACTTGTACGATGGTGACGACCCACCCACCTAAATACGTACGGTGTGGATGACCCACACACTCCCACACGTACTGTGGTAACGACCCACCCACCCATACTTGTACGATGGTGATGACCCACCCACTCATAATTGTACGGTGTTTGCGACCCACGTGCCCAAACATGTACTGTGGTAACGTCCCTCTCACTTATACTTGTACGATGGTGACGACCCACCCACTTAAATACGTACGGTGCGGATGATCCACACGTACTGTGGTGACGACCCACCCACTCATAATAGTACGGTGTTTGCGACCACGTGCCCAAATATGTACTGTGGTAACGTCCCTCTCACTTATACTTGTACGATAGTGACGACCCACCCACCCATACACGTACGGTGTTGACAACCCATCCACCACAAACGTCAAGTGGTAAAGGACTTATCTTGGACATATTGTAACCCTAAATATAATTTGTAAGTTTGAAATGTATATGAAATTAACACGAAATTAATGTAAATTTACAATCAGTTATAAGTTAAAAACGAACGCCCCTTGAATTATAGATCTAGTGTTAATACCCAGGGATATGGTGTTGTAGGTAAGCATTAAACTTTTTATTTTGTACGAGAATAATAAGAAAACAAGCAATTAAAAAAACTGTCTAATATTTCTTGAATGTTATTCCCCAGAAAATGTGTATAAACATATTTTACAACCCTAAGGTTTGCTAACATCAACCTCTATGAATTGAAAAACTTTAATCTCTCAATTAATGCTATTTTATTAGTAAATTTATATTAATTTTTAACAGTTCAATGCAATTTCTCTTATACAAAGCGCATTATTGTAAAATTTGCTTAAATACTTTATGCTCTATCCATCAAGCAATATAAGTTTTTATCTTGATCAATCAATACGTTCTGTCCATGCACGGAAGGCGGCATGAGAGACGTGTGACGTTAGTTTGAGGCCGAGCTGCCCTGGTTGACAAAAAATACAATACACATACATAACACGTTAAAACAAAATTAAAATTCTATAATCTTGTATGTTTGTATATCGCATTGAATTATACTTAATATTTAATAGAAAATAAGTAATTATAGATGTTAAAATTAATATAGTTTAAATAATTTTTGATTTTAGTAAATGAAATCAATACTAGAATCCAAAATATGAAATCAAAATAAAAGCTTATATTTTAAACTAATGTATCTTTATTTTTTAACATATCTTATGGTTTGTTGTCAGCTAATATTTATTTTATTAAAAAATAAAAATAAAAATTGGAATATGTATTTGGAACAGAATCCAAAAATAATAATATTTATTGATAAAAATATAGATCTCCTGTCACAAAGCTAAACCCAGTCTATTATGTTACATAAGACGTGCCTCACCGATTCTATTTATGGAATTTAGGCCTCCGTAAAATAGGGAGCACTCTGTAACTATTTGATCCATTGTTTGCATAGAGTAATCACAAGCAATGATCCACTGTCAATTCCCATTTATATTTCCAGTAATTACATTTGGCCACGTAATTCAGAAACAACAATGCCCACTCCCTACGTGAGAGGTGCATCCCACCTACAGGTATTGACGGATCGTTAATAAGGAACTTATGTCGTCATAACAACTGTTGCACGAGATGGCCCAGCTAGTAATGGGAATTAATTTTATTGGTTTTGATGAAGTGTATTAACCTGTATGAATTAAGCAGGGGTAAAGACTATTATTTAATGAGCCCGACATCATGTGTACGTGAGCGAGAGTCTCTTCCATGCTTAGACAGAGTATCGTATGGCCAGCGAGAGGTTCACACTGGAAATATAAAAACGTCTTGCCTCAAAAAACTTTTCAAGTCCCCACTAGTACCCACATAATAATACGAAGTAGTGCAAATATATAGGTCTAACAAGTTACTCAATGAAATAAAAATGGTATGTATATTAACAAATTACGTTAAAAAATTAAAAGAGAAATTCATGGCCAGCAGGATCTGTGTTCAAGGCGTGTACAATAATGGCGCAACATCCTTGAAAATAATAAATGAAATTTCATATCTGAGAGGAGGCCAAGAGTGTAGGCGTTACAAAGAGCAGAGCTTTATTGTATTGAATTCCTACAAGGGAATTTCCAAACAGCTGCTTACTGATTCAGCGAACGTCTTCCCGTAGTGGCAACAGAGAAACAAATCGGCAAACTGCTGAACAGTACGCTATTCTGATAGGAAATTAGTATTCTGTAATTTTCTGATGTTGTTAAATTTGAATTTTATTTGTAATGTAAAAAATCTATGATTTTTATTAAAGATCACATATAATGTCAGCGATAATGCTTTTGAGTGGTAGTATAATATTTATATTTTATTTTTCAAATGCTCTTTGAAAAATGCATTTTTCATAAATGACCTCATTCTGTAGTTAACTAACAATATGATCAGTCAAGAAAAATGTTGCAGTTATACGTATGGTGCTCCAACATGAAAGAGTTTTTTATTTACAAAAAAAGTCTTAATGTAACCAAAAATGTTTATTTAGAATTAATTTACAATAACATAAACATAATATTTAAACTGTTGTTGATATACTGTTTGAAAACAAATACAGGTTAAATAAAAATACATATAATTAAATGTTTACAAGTAAACAAACTACTTTACTAAGCAATTAAAAATTAATCAACTTAAGTGTTTTACATGACTAGGATAAAAAATATTATAATATGCTATTAAATATAAACTTTCTTATTAAATAATACTTAATAGGGTAATAGGATTAACCCTCTCCCCCACCTTAATAGCAAATTTATCAAGAGAGAGGATTTAGGAAAAAACATTGAAACCTCTCAGGTTCAAGTTATATTTAACCCTATTTCTATTTCTCTTTCTTACAAAAAAAACTTCATTCGCCAGTTGAAATGGGCCTACAGGCCTATGCGTCAACTTTATTCAACGAGTGAATTACCGACCGTTGACTCAGTTGGGATTCAAACCTTGACCCCTCCCCTCCGTTGTCCGAAGCCTCAGCCACTGAGCCACCACGCCGGCAAGGCTATTTTACAAATATTTACTTGAGATATATTTTAACAATTACGTGTTCGTCACAATTGAAACTTTACTTTTGTATAAAATATGATAGATTAATTTAAAAATTAAAATTAATGTATGTATTGCTAAAGTTTTTAGGAATTATTTGTCTATTATCAATCAAATACAATTTATTTTAACTGTTTTATTTATTGTTTTTATTCGAAATCATTTCATTTTTAGCGGTAAGCCATAACAGTTAAATTAATGCGATTAATTTAATTTTGAATCAACTATTAAAATAACTTGAAAGTGATAACATACAAAATAAATGTACAAATTTAGACAAAGGTCACCTCATGTTTAAATTTGTAACATAAATCCTGTTGAATACATTGAGAGGCCAGTGGACTACAATACTAACAGTGTAACATGGCTATGCTGCTGTTATAAAACACCCGAGTACTATTGTCCGACCGAGTCGTAAAAACATAATTTATTACTCTATTCGTATCCTAAATTCTTGTAATGAAAGCGGTATAAAGTCCCCGGAAAGTAATCAACGGCTTTCCTTCGTTGTGGCAATTAAGTCGGTCCACTTAGGCTGTGGGTCAGGGACCGGACATGAGTTATCACCCAGGCAATGAGTGTTGGCAGTCACTAAAACAGTAATCTGCTGTGAGATTTATTCATCTCTTTCCCTCTGTTTATATATATGTGCCGTTGGCATTCTGGGACGCGTAGTTTTCTGTTTACTGCGCTCACTTGTGGGGTCGAGGTATCTCAACAATTCCATCATTAAGAGCAAATATCTTTCCCAGAACTGATAAGCTGGACAGGCATGTTAATGAATGCTTGGCACGCCGGCGAGTCGCCGTACAGAAAGGCCCCTTTTCCAAATATTTCTGGCGAAACTGGATTTTTTCTCTTTGTTTCTTCTTATCTTTTTCTTTTAATTTCGCTACTCGAACTTCCACTCGGGAGCCATATTCTTTATGAGATTCAGCATCGTTCACTGAGGCGATGATTCATTCCTTCTTGTCCCTTTTTTTTGCTACTCACCTCCTATGGTCCTTTGTTCCAACCGATTGCATTTGCAAATTGATATTTGTTGTTTTTAATACTGAACCTAAGGATATTATGTCTTTTTTGCCTGTTTAATACAATAAGCCATCCATTTGTGGAAGTTAACCTTTTATGTAGTAATTTTGGTAATCGATTTACGGAAGGTTTAATTGTATCTTTTGCAAAAACGTAGAATAAAATCGAAAGAGCATCCGACAGCTCAGTCATAAGGAAACCCACTAATTTGTTTAGTATTTCATAAAAGGCGATGATGGATTATTTCATTTGCATATTCTGTCTAAGAAAATTTATTTTTCTTTTGCCTTAATAAAACAAAGCTTGAAAAATGATATTAAGCCGTTTATTGAATACATACAATTCTACTAGTATGTTTTCCTTGGATATACGACTAAGGGAGATTATATCACCAACAAATAATAGATTCCAAGTTTTCTTTAGACAAGACAACTTACTGACTGACTAAAGCAAACGATTGCAAGTCCACCATTACACAAACAGTGGCCGTGACCATCCCTCCCACCCATACACGCACGGTAACATAGACTCAAATACCAAACGATTGCAAGCCCACCTTTAAACGAACAGTGGCTGTTACCATGCCTCCCACCCATTCACGTACGGTAACATAGACCCAACTACCAAACGATTGCAAGCCCACCTTTAAACGAACAGTGGCTGTGACCATGCCTCCCACCCATTCACGCATGGTAACATAGACCCAACCACCAAACGATTGCAAGCCCACCTTTAGACGAACAGTGGCTGTGACCATAGCTCCCACCCATTCACGCACAGTAACATAGACCCAAATACCAAATGATTGCAAGTCCACCATTACACAAACAGTGGCTGTGACCATCCCTCCTACCCATACACGCACGGTAACATAGACCCAAATACCAAACGATTGCAAACCCACCTTTACACATTGGCTGTGACCATCCCTCCCACCCATACACGCACGGTAACATAGACCCAACCACCAAACGATTGCAAGCCCACCTTTAAACGAACAGTGGCTGTGACCATGCCTCCCACCCATTCACGCACGGTAACATAGACCCAACCACCAAACGATTGCAAGCCCACCTTTAGACGAACAGTGGCTGTGACCATAGCTCCCACCCATTCACGCACAGTAACATAGACATAACCACCAAACGTACGCATAGTTCTGAGAAAACCCTTACATTATTAACCTTTTTGTTTACTTGTCCACTAAAGTGTAAATGAGAGAACCACTTTAATGGATGTTTAGTTAAGTGGTTAGAAGTATTTCTGTTTCAAAATTTTAAAACTAATATAATTTCAATATACAGTAATTAAAGGTAATCACAACTTACTTAAAGTACCCATATTTTGGATGTGTCTTGTAATTTAATATAAGGGTACAAACTTTTGTAATTGTAATAAAACTGAGCTCCGCTTGGGAACTCAGTTTTTAACTCAATTTGCGAAATAACCTTTTACGCAACAAACTTCACTTGATGTCCTAAAATCAAAATTTAAATATAAAAATCGTTGTTGAATGTATATAAAAGAGCAAATTTGTAGATTTTACTCAAAAGTAAGAACAATTATTTTAAAATTTCCACAAGTATGTGAATCGTAGGGAAAATCATAATACACAGATACTAAGTCCTAGAACTATTTTTATGTCATAACTTTATTTATATAAATGATAATTTTCATATTTTTGCAGGTATATCTTTTACAAGGCTTATTTTTATAATTAGTTTAAGGGAAGAGTTATTTATGTGTCCTTTAAGATCTGTACAACTGCTTAGAGTACATATAAATTTATAAAAGTACAGTGGTTCAAAAACGTTTACAGTCTGTCTTACAATCAATAAACAATTGAAAAACGTGTCTAGAAATGATTATAGAAACACTGATTCCAGCAGGCCGAGATAATATTTTGTGGGCATTATTTGACACACGTTGTCACTTACCCTTTATTATCTGCCATGAATAATAAAGTAATACGATAAGGTATGCTATATTATGTACATCCGACTTTTTATATGATGCCTAGAATAGCCTTTACTATGAAAACCCATGTACTGAATTAAATCACATTTAACACTGTTTTAATTTACGTACTTTATGATCTCAAAATATAACACGCTTAACAATATGTAACTGTGTACTATAGAATAAAAATTATTATAACAATTAATAGACGTTAGTTGTTATTACAATTCAAGTCTACGTCACACAACGTAAATGTATTGCAATATCATAAAACATTATTAAATATTATGGTTATTGATTTCTGAAAACCACGTTTACCTTCCTCAGATCAGGGGGATTATAAAAGAATCAATCAATTTTTAAAATTTATACTTACATTATAGAATTGTTATTCTGCGAAGTTCACTTGTATTTTATTGCTATCAAAATATAATATGCTAACTAGGAAACTATACTATTTTTTATTTTTTATTTATTTATTTTTTTTACAACTAATATTCTACAAGTAGTCTTTTTTATTTATTCCTCTAGCCCATGGCTATTTAAGGAAAAACTTTATTCATAAATACATTTTGCTGTAATATTTACATCATACAATACATTTTTATCCATTTATTTCTTTCATTGTTACTTTTCAATTAGTACTTATCATTATTATTTTTTTTCTTCTGTATTAACAAACATGCTACGTTTCTTAACATTTATACAATCAAAAGATATCAATTAGATAACAATTAAATCAGAAATTCAATAAAAAAAATTATATTAATTCAAAACCAATATCTTATTAGACCCAAATACATATAAATATTAAAAGTAATAAAAAATAATATAGCTTAACACATTCAATTAAAACATAACATAATAGAACACAGTATAAATACCTTGGCCACTCCAAATATTAGGAATATTAACGAGAGTAAATATATAACAAAAATAACAGTAACAACAACAACAAAAACAATAAATCAACAATAAACAGTAAATTAATCTTCGGTGGAATATTCATCTACAAACAGTTGCAAAAGTAATTTAGGGCACAAAAAAGTTCAGGTTCTAATAGTATAAATGTTTGAACTATACCAAAGGTCTACTGTGGACAGAACTGACTGTACTATTTATTATAATAGTGCAAATTTAAATTAGTTAAGATACTATTACTAATATTAACTTTTTGAAGTTGAATATGGACGAGTCTGGTGGTTTTCTCAGTGAATTTTAATCTTTTAAGGTATGCTTTTTTATGAGCATGTGAATCGAAATAAATGTATTGACATTTAAATTGCCTAAGAATTTATCAATAACAAATACAGCAAGAAATAAAATAACAAAATACTACGTATATTGCATCTAAAATTAATCAAGTAAACAACATGAAGTAACTTATGTTAAGCAAATAAATTGTGTAATTAAATCTTAAACTGCTCAGTATACAAAGAATATTTCATATTTTTAGTTCAATAACATAATCACTAATTGGTTTTATAAGTAGAATATTTTAAACTTAATGCAAGAAGTTGTTTCTGAAAGCAATAAAAAGAATGTCGATTATTGAAGAAAACCATAAATCAATTACCCAATGTATTTTTACTAACATATTTACTTTTTGATTAATGACACACGTTCACTCAGACTATAAAACACATGGTAATGTCAGTCAGAGAGTGAGAAGGCCTTCCTGTAATAAGAAAGGTCCCAGCAAGAGGTCCATTGTGGGTTAAAGACCGGCCTGTGTCAACATAATCTGTTAAACAATCGTTATCTGTCCGAACAATGCCAGACACTCCTACTTCTCATTATCATTACACCATTCTTATTACACGGGGGTTGAGTGGGTGGGGCAGAAGTGAAATGGTACTCACTCCATTGTTTGATAATCACACGTTTACTCATCATTGTGAATGGACCATGTTAACTTAGCCGTGTTGGAATAATTGAAAGTATTTTATTACGGTCAAAGGCTGATTATACGTTTATTGTGGATTATTTCCTGAGTCTGCAGATGTAGTAGCCATATTGAATGCATGACCATTAAAGCCATTTTAAAAGTAAAGTAATATGAACTAACCATTTGCAGCAAAGTTATAATTCGAAACAATTTAAAAGATCGTAAAATTTACTAGAAAACTAATTTTTTAAATTTTTTATTGTTCATTTTCATACAAACCATAATCTTATACAAAAATATTGTATTCAATATTTTATTTTGCCCCAAATTATTAATTCAAAATAACAGCTGGATTCCACAGTAACTTTTAAGCTCTTTCAAACAATGAACAAATGGTAAATGTTTGACAATTCGTTATATCAAAGGGCTGTTAGGACTGCTTTCATGTAGATAAACAAACAATTTGGAAAATTTTGAAGGTTTTGCTTCACGAAAAACTTCGAAAGTACGGATTTTTGTTTTGGATTCGGTCCATAACAATGATCGCCTCACGTCCAGATATGTGATAAATGTTTAACTGGACCATATGTTTACTCCTTAAAATCATAATTTACCTAAACATGATACCTAATACGTTAAAATACTATGATTGTTAAGTATTTATTATTTAAAGTCCTAAGGAATATCTAGTGCTAAATGAATAAAATGTACGTAAAGTTGTAGCTGTTATTACTGAATGCTGTCAGGCACCAAGTTCTAGGAGGTCAAGATTGTATAGGATATCATAAACTTGGTGCCTTTAATGGGATAATGTGTTAGATAAGAAATCCAAAGGAATGCCTTCTTCTCAGTTTAGGCCTACCTATCTATCAACTGTTTGTCAAATGTTTAACATTTTATACCAAGCACCCTATATCGCAGTTATAATAGTAGCTGATCCTATGAGAACAATATAAATATAAAATGTATCTTTATCATTACTTTTTCCCTAATTCTAAGCACTTTTAAAGAATATATTGCAATTGAATCACTTAAATGTTGTTAAATTAAATGTATCATTATTTTTTAGTTAATAATTTTCAGTTTACATGTCTCTCCCTAGCACAAAAAACAAACAAAATATTTAGTCTTGAAACAAAAATACTAGTCCTTGAAATTAAACAGTTTTATAAGATTTAAATGTCACCTGAAAAATGTCATCTCACCCTTCTTTATTCTGTCTAATATAATATTTTTACGTATACTTTATCCGTGTTATTCCAAAAATGTTAGTTAAATTTTATATTATTACTTTAAAATTACATCTTTATGAATAATGAATAATATAGTAAAAAGGTAATTTTCGTTATATGGGAATTAATTGTATAAATGAATTGTTTTGTTCACTGTCAAGAGAGCCAACGACACATGAACTGGTAACGCAGTAAAGTCCTACAGAGTCGTTGTCAATTAGCTCTTTGTAAACAGTGACCCTGACACTGGTCGATCACAAGTAACTTAGTATAGATGTAATAATATAAAATGTTATATCTGTAACATTTTATATTATTAAACAAAAGTTTACTAGACTTATTTTCCGACATTTTGCAGTTACAGTAAGCAACAATTAATTAGTGTATTGATTGTAACAGTAACATTGAACTTATTACAGTTAAATCAAGCTTACCTTAGTTAAAGCAGTACTCGCTACACTAACTATATAGTTAATGATAAAACTTGCATAGTTATAGTAACTCTTATTAGAGCTACAGTGCGCTCATTACAATTTCAGTGATTCTCGCTGCGCTTATATATTTAGATTGCTATAGTTAAAGTAACAATAAAACACCTGATTATATTTCGTTAATTAAATATGCTATTTGGGGAAAATTATTTTTCAAGTAGGGCCTTCAGCACAAATATAACAATAACACGTTAAATGGTGTCGTTGAGTTGAATATATTGTGTCAATACGTTAAATGTTGTCGTTGAGTTGAATATATTGTGTCAATACGTTAAATGGTATCGATGAGTTGAATATATTGTGTCAATACGTTAAATGTTGTCGTTGAGTTGAATATATTGTGTTAATACGTTAAATGGTGTCGATGAGTTGAATATATTGTGTCAATACGTTAAATGGTGTCATCGAGTTGAATATATTGTGTCAATACGTTAAATGGTGTCGTTGAGTTGAACATATTGTGTCAATATGTTAAATGGTGTCGTCGAGTTGAATATATTGTGTCAATACGTTAAATGGTGTCGTCGAGTTGAATATATTGTGTCAATACGTTAAATGGTGTCATTGAGTTGAGTATATTGTGTCAACACGTTAAATGGTGTCGTCGAGTTGAATATATTGTGTCAATACATTAAATGGTGCCGTTGAGTTGAATATATTGTGTCAATACGTTAAATGGTGTCGTCGAGTTGAATATATTGTGTCAATAAGTTCAATGGTGTCGTTGAGTTGAGTATATTGTGTCAATACGTTAAATGGCGTCGTTGAGTATATTGTGTCAGTACGTTAAATGTGTCGTTGAGTTGAATATATTGTGTTAATACGTTAAATGGTGTCGTTGAGTTGAGTATATTGTATCAATACGTTAAATGTTGTAGTTGAGTTGAACATATTGTGTCAGTACGTTAAATGTGTCGTTGAGTTGAATATATTGTGTTAATACGTTAAATGGTGTCGTTGAGTTGAGTATATTGTATCAATACGTCAAATGTTGTAGTTGAGTTGAACATATTGTGTCAGTACGTTAAATGGAGTCGTTGATTAACTGCTTCTAAATTGATTATTTTAAAAGTTTTAACCCACTTTCGTATGTCCTGTACAATAAATATACATTGTGCTCGTACATACCTACCAAAGTGTTGCTCATGTTAATTTACATTTTACTGTTTGAACAGTTTTTTTATGCTCAAAATCTCACACATTAGAAATGTACAATTTATGTGAATATTTGTTCTGAGCCACTGTCCAGTTGTTCTCAAAACACTGATACATTGCTGATTGAGTGGGCCCAAAACACAACACCAAAGTTTTGTCATAGACACGTGTAAATTATGACTTCCTGCAGGACATTAAACAGGCATGACATCGACGTTGTGGGCGTCCATTTTGGATTTTGAATTACAGGTATTACATTATGCAAAGTAACTTAAATTCACATAGCCTACAAACTGGTTCCAACCTTTCCAGCCTGTCTTCTAATATTAAGTAAAGAATACTATTATTATTTATTTAATATTTAATAACTCATATGTGACTCATATTCGTACAGACATAATTGTTCTTATATATGAGAAAAAATTAAACTGAGTTCTAGTTTAATTTATGATTTGTTTTTAGGTAATTCAACAAGTGTCATCATTGTGACAACAAGTTTGAAAAATTAAGAAATATAGACAAGAGATCCGTGCCAATGCAGTCGGATTAATATCCGAGTATTTTCTTATTGGTATTTAAACAATTTATTTAATATTTACCTTTTATAACATAACTATTAGTTGATAACATAGTTATTAGCTAAGCGTATATTGTCACATTTTAAATAACAATCATTAATTAACTATAGTGACTTTTTAATTATTAATCATTTTAATTACCATCCAATTATGTAATTACAATTTTATTTGTAATAAAATTTATATAACGATACATTTAAGGAAGAAGCTTTTTAAAGTGATTACAAAAATAAAATTATACTTAGGTCTAAAGCTAATATATATAGCAATTGAGATTACAAATGTATATACATACAGCGTAAACTATTAATTAAATATAAAAGCTGATGTTTAGTAATGAGTTCATTAAAACAAGTATATTTTATCATTTAAAAATAACTATTTTAATTGTGCTGCGAACTATATTAAAACTATAAAGTTACTCCTTTAATTGTTTATTTGGATTCCTGGAATCGTTAAATTTATTCATATGTATTTGTTTTAACCTATACACTTCATTAATATTTTAAGGTGCGTGTCTATCAACTGTTTTTGTGTACTATTAATACATGTTTAATTATTTAAACTGTGGTGAAAATAACAATCACATTTTCTGCTGAAGTAGCACCAAAATATGGTATAAACGGATAGTAGGACAAATTAAAATAACACTTCGTATTTTAATTTATATTAAAATATAACATGTCTTTTAAATCTTGATTCAAATATATGTAACAGATTTTTTGATTAAAATAATAAACGGTAGCTTTATTAATGTTAGGTTTAAATTAATAATATTATATAAAACATTAATTATTAGTGATGTTATATATAATTTATGTTATATAAATAATTATTTTGAATTTACTTCAATCTTATAAATACTAATGTAATGTCTAATGCCATGACCTTTATGTTGATCATCCGTTTCCATAAAAATTATTTTAGTATAAACATTAATTATCCAAACTGTTATGTACCAAATACTGCGATAAAATTAAACTAACGTTAATTAGCTAAAAGTAAATATTTCACGTGTGGCGTTTATAGAAGAACTTATTTCCTCCTAATTTTGATACACTAGTTTATGGATTAACGCTATATTTATTGAGAATAAAGTTAGTTTATAGAATCATACATAATTCATTAACTAAAGTAACAACACACTACTTGGTTTTCTACACAACACATATACTTGATGTAGCATTTGGACGTGAAACAATCTTGTAGCTATCGTAAATTAAAATATATGTTTAGAAACCTTCTCGTTGTCTTAGTATAAATATAATCGTTAAATAAATTACAGACATAAATTTCGCAAGTTAACTTAATATTATTAGTTACATTGTATACAATCTTACAAAACAAAGGGCTCTGAGCAAATGTTCTGTCAATGTTACAACCAAAACTTAGTTTTATTGAAAATAAGTACTAATCAAATGAATTCCAGGAGAGAATTTAATTTATATTTCCTAGAGATTGTGAGTAAATTCCATTCCACTTGGATCTTTGTAATAAAGGAGATGCTCAAAGGTAATATAAGCCAAGACAACACTCGCAGAGAAAACAAATTTCTCTAGAAAGACAGTTTACATCAATGACTCGCCAACCAATGGGACATGTAGTAACACATTGTTTAAAAGAAATAAACACGTCCACAAATCATAAATTCCTCATTTAACGTAACATATTATTTGTTCATCAAACAGGAAAAAAACTTTCTTTAGTTGATACTGTGTTATTTTATGTGAAATATAATTCAAAAGTTCTTACTACTCGTTTAGCAATCAAACTATAATTGCTTTTGCTATGTCATACTGTTATGTAACACTATTATTTGACCTTTTTCATTATTAATCTAATTACACATATTTAACCTATAAACAATGAAAAAAGGTATTGTGACAGGTCAAATAGTGTTGCTGCCCAAAATCGGTATAAAGGAAACAAAGAAAAATGTCGTAAGTACTTTGATTTTCATAAAAAACGTGAAAACGTGGTTTTACGTTTAAACAAAAACCTTGTTACATGGATACTATGTACATGATTGATCCAACCAAAAATATCGGCAACTGGATTGTTTTACGTACAAAAAAAAGTATCACCAAAAGGTTAGTCAAAGGTGTTTGTAAGAGTGTTTCATTTTATTCGACCAAGTAGACAAATTCACTTAGGACCATTCTAGCAAATCTTTCAGGTTTAAAGACAAATCGTTTTGTTAAGACAAACAAAAAGTGTGGGATCAATAATTACATAACTATTTAAAACCGAACTGAGTATTAAATCAGTGTTTGATGAAGTACTAGAACTAGGAAACACCTTTTACTTAATTAAATATTTAGTTTGCTATTAAATATTAATAAATGTGTTGAATGAGAATTTTTGTACTTATAACAAACAAAGTGATACTTAACAAAATAATCTTAAACTAATGCGTAATATTAGTTAAGATAATTCAGAGAAAGAGAATCCAGAGAGAGAGGGAATCAGACCAGAGGCACTCTTTATCTCTCTTTATGAATCCCTCTGGTCTGAGGGAAGTAAGCATGGTTTATTAGTTACAACGCAACATATTTACACCAATGTTTAATGAGATAAAACAATGCTTACATACAATTTTTTTCAACAGTAGTAAGTGCTATTTTGAAGTTTGTGTATTGTATTAAGTGTTATTTCTAACCAAACAAAATATGTTGTTTACTTATTTATTCATACTTTTTCTGTTAAGGTTACATTAGTAAACTTACATTAACAGAACTGTCTCCCACCCACCCATACACGTACAGTACGTGTCTTACCACACGTGTGATTGGGCGGGTGGGTTATTACATCGTTTAGACAACCCTATTGTGTGCGTTTAGTATTTAACTTGTATTATGTTTAGCATATTACTATATGTTAGATTAATTTATATGTACTTTTTCAGCTTATACTGTAATGAATATATGTTGTGTGACATTACTATGTTTTAAATACAATGAAAAACTTCATTTTTAATTAATTGAGCTAGAAATGTTTTTGTTCTTTGTTTTCAGTGCAATGATTTTCGACATTTTCTCTGATTAGGATACACAGTCTATTGTTAGTAATACGATTATAAATTTTTGCTGTGACAGTAAAAACCACTTTAAGACGTCCTATTTGTAGTACATATGTAGAATATGTTCAGTACTACTACCATATAGGACTACCATTATGTAACACAATCTGTATCAAACAGCAAATACTGTAAACAATTACATTTATGTTATTAAAAAAAAACATTCATGTTATAATTTTCAATTTGTTACATAACATATTTACAATTTAGAATTCTTTACTATGTATATGTAAAGATCATTAAAAATACTAGATTTTATTTTACATCATGTTCATAGCATGTTAAATTACCACCCAGTTAAGTAATTTACAAGGAAACTGTCTTTTGTAAATAAGGTTCAATTATATTTTGATGTTCTAGATTACCATAGCAGATCGTGTAATCATCAAAAGTAGCCTAATTGAGTAACATGAAGTTTAGGCTTTGTTACCAAACTAATCCTTTTACAATAGAAATGTTACTAAGACATTTAGGACATCTACATAGTTAACTAAATGTATGACAGCAATCGTGTTAAGTGGGTGATTATTTTAACAAAGAACTTTATATTTAGCGTTAAACTCGTTGTGACAGGTGGGCATATTTTAAGTATCTATATATTTAAAAGATAACGCTTTGTACTGTAAAATGAAATGAGATGACATGAGATGAGATGAGATTTGATGAGACGAGACGAGACGAAATGGGACGAGATGGAACGAGACAAGACGAGATGAGATGAGATGAGATGAGATGAGATGAGATGAGTTGAGATGAGATGAGATGAGATGAGATGAGATGAGATGAGATGAGATGAGATGAGATGAGATGAGATGAGATGAGATGAGATGAGATGAGATGAGATGAGATGAGATGAGATGAGATGAGATGAGATGAGATGAGATGAGATGAGATGAGATGAGATGAGATGCGATGAGATGAGATGAGATGAGATGAGATGAGATGAGATGAGATGAGATGAGATGAGATGATATGAGATGAGATGAGATGAGATGAGATGAGATTTGATGAGACGAGACGAGACGAAATGGGACGAGATGGAACGAGACAAGACGAGATGAGATGAGATGAGATGAGATGAGATGAGATGAGATGAGATGAGATGAGATGAGATGAGATGAGATGAGATGAGATGAGATGAGATGAGATGAGATGAGATGAGATGAGATGAGATGAGATGAGATGAGATTAGATGAGATGAGATGAGATGAGATGAGATGAGATGAGATGAGATGAGATGAGATGAGATGAGATGAGATGAGATGAGATGAGATGAGATGAGATGAGATGAGATGAGATGAGATGAGATGAGATGAGATGAGATGAGATGAGATGAGATATGATACAATAGCCAGTGTAATTACACGAAGGGTAACATTTATTGAACAATTCCCATCTTTTATAGCCACGCATGATATTTCTTAACAGTTAATATAACATTCTCAAACTAGTTTAACAATAACAAATTCCTTATTCCTAAACCTACATCACACAGTAGAATTGGCTGGTAAAAACCCAATAACGGCTATATAATTTACTACTAAAGGCAGTTGCAATATATACGCTATAGCAGGCCTTGTTTTACGCACTGCCAAATACTTAACACCACTTCCAGCAGTAGTTATCATTAATCAAGCGAGAGAGCCCACATTAGTGCTGTCTAGGTTACATCACCGATCACCGTTTTGGCGCGAACCATTCCCATAATTCAAAGCGGCATGTATACACCAATATGGCGCTCACCCGCCTCTATTGTGGCACTCAAATCAATCACATTTATTGGACCTACACATGCAGTAATTTGTATTCCGCTATTTGAGAGTTGACGTTTAGTTAAACAAACACTACGCGGACCGCAATTATTGGCAATGGACATTTTACGATTCAATGTTTAGTTTATGTGCGAAAACGTTTCAATATCGTCCATTATCGGTTAATGAATGCGATTGTAAATATGTAATTTTTGATATACTAAACAATTCAGTTGAGAAATGATTATTTCATCTGTCATCATGAAGTTAAAATGTTTTATAGATATATTCATACTCATTACATACTGTATGCTAGATTATTAACAATAACAACAATTTTTATCCACGATACATTAAATAGAATTTAGCCAAAGCATCATGTTAACGTTACACAGCATGAAGCTGAGTGAGAAAATAAGCACAACATGTTAGGAGTTAAATATAAAAAAATACATTTCTGTATCAAAATATATTTAAGAGTTCATTTTAAAATAAAATAATTTAATTGTTCAAATTAAGCTTTAATAGCCGCAAAACGTTAAGTTAAGTATTATTTATTTAATTATAAAAAATAATCATGGACTATTTATGTATAAAGAAAACTCTAGTTAATATTTTTATTATTATTACTAAGTTAAGTAAAAGTCTTACTAAGTGATTTGATTGGTTCATTGTAGTACAATGATTAGAACGAAAATAATCTATGCTAAAAGTGAATTTCTGATAAATTTGAACAGAAATGTTTGCAAAATTCTTATTAAATAAAATTTTTTAGTTAAGCAGTCAGTTTACGGATAAAACAAATCTAGAAAATTTAACTCTAACAACAAAATAATTGACCGGTCTTTCAAATCTGACGCTAAATACACAATTAGGTTATTATCGTCCAGTGGATCTATTACTGTGTACAAAGAGCTAATTGACAGCGAACTCTGAAGGACTGTACTCCACCATGTACGCATGGTGTTCCACATCAACAAAACAGGTTAATGTCATCGTAGTATGTTGTTTACATAAATATCTCATAGTATGGAAAGAGTTTCATTACGGTAAATTCGCATTTAGAAAATACTATATTAAATGTATTAAATAACTAATATAATAATGAATACTACTGAATCATCCTTATCACTATACACTACAGAGTATAAAGCCTTAATTATTTCTTTGATTGAAGTATGTTGGGTTTGAAATTTGTAAAAAACTATCTGGGAAAAAAAAGATTTTTATTTAATATACAAAATAAATTTATTGTAATATGTTCAAAATGTTTGCATAAAGCTTTTAAGTAGAATGGCTTTAATGATATTTATTTTATTATTCTTTAAATTTTTCTAAAAAAGCTGCAATCTATTATTATTTGCAGAATTTAAAATGGGACTTGAATCCTATACACGTACACAAGTACTGATCTACCCACCTTTCCATACATGCACAGTGGTATTGCCCACACAGCCACCCAGATACGTCCAGTGGTACGGACCCCCCCACCCATCTACGCATGTACAGTCGTAACACCCGTGACTTCCAACCATAGCTATACGGTAGTAATGTGACATAAGAAACCCCTCACAAACACGTATTGTGGCGTTTTCTGATTTACTATAATACAAATTCACACATATAACTTTCATTGTGCCCTTACTTACAATCACAATACTTACAATACAATACTTACAATACAATACTTACAATCACAACTCTGACAGTTATGGCATTGTGTCAGTTCACGAGATAACCGAAGTTTAAGATCAGTAATGCCAATAATGACCATTGAAACAAAATTCTCACACATCTCGTTCTCACATTCTCACACACGAGTCGTGATGATTCGTCCACCCACTCGTTTTTATGACAACTGTAGTATGTTATTCAACCCATCAATACGACCAGTGTTTAGATAAATCTCTCAAATCCAAGTGTAAAGTAAGTGGTAGAATCATCATCACTCTACGTTTACGTGTAGGTGAGAAGGTCATCAGCACAGTGCGTGTATGGATGGGTGGGAGGGTCACTACTACTGTACTTATATGAGGGGGGAGGGTCATCACCATATTATGTCTTTCGGTGATTGGTGTCAGTGTATGAATGGTTGACAGGGTCAGAACACAGTGCAAGTGTGTGTGTGTGTGTGTGTGTGTGTGTGTGTGTGTGTGTGTGTGTGTGTGTGTGTGTGTGTGTGTGTGTGTGTGTGTGTGTGTGTGTGTGTGTGTGTGTGTGTGTGTGTGTGTGTGTGTGTGTGTGTGTGTTTTCCAGGTGGATAAGAGGGAGAGATCACTCATTTATTAGATAATCAAAAGAACGCTCATAAAACTAGAATATTATTCAATAACAAAAACTGACGTGTGTCCGCAGGATGAATGGGTGTATCAACGTTTGCCATACGTGTCATCAGGGTAAGTGTATTTTTTTATCACTGACAGTGTATGGGTAGGTGGGTGGACCATTACCGATATTACTTTATAGCCATATATCAATAGTGAAATACCATGGAATGTTAATATTCCTTTTATATTTTTGATGCCTCATAATTAAGTAAATATAAATAATACATAATATATGTTAAATAAGTATATAGAATATTTAAATAAATAATTACTAGTAATGTATGCACTGTTCAATGCCATTCTCATAAATAAAGCAAAATAAATAAATAAGTTTGGAAAAATAACTTCATAAAATGCCTAAAGAATTAAATGTATAGGTATTTAACAAACATTAATTAATGTGTATAACTTAGTTAACAATAATTAAAGGATGATTAATGAGCTGAACTATCAGTTACCATGCAGTTAGGTTGATTAAAAACAGTCATAGAGGTTAGTTGATTTTTATTTCGGTTTTTTTTAACTAAAATTTATTAAACTACAAGAGTCATACATTTGAGTAAGTCAAAATAATTAGTTGGGTGGTTGAGAAGTATGTTTTATATCTCAAATAATCAATAAGAATTAGGAAAGAACAGTTTTGAGAGAGACGATTGTTTGGTTAAAATAAATAAGATGTCTAGTAAATATAAGTTGACATTAGTTTTATTCTGACTTGAAACTTCCCGTTTACTCATAGGCAACACAGATATTAAATATTATTACGTAAAATAACATGCATAGAAAATATTTGTCAATCTGATGGCTTGATACTGAAAGTAAGTCATCTTAAAGAGACGATAGCTGTAAATCACATCTTTGCAGTTCTCTCACGTGATACTTCCGCGTTAACAATCCAGCTGGCTCATTATGTTGGTGGCCGTCTGTGCACGAAGCTCAGATCACGGCGGCATCGCAGGCGGCGATCGGCAGATAGCTACAATCCACCAATAAAGTATTTTATTCCTTCTCTTTCTTTTTGCTGGCTCCCTGTCCACATCCCGGAATGTTCTCATGTGCTCCAAGAGGGAAGGGGATTCCTCTCCTATAACTCCGTCTCGATACAATCTTCCCACTAATTAAATAATAGATTGATGCGCTGATAGGACTTATTACCGATAAACAAAGTGTGTGTGTGCAGTAGTGTGCGTGCAAGAGGCGGGCCGTTATTGAATATTTATCAAATTGCCTGATGTATCTGGCCGTCAACTGAGAGGAGACGCCTCCTGACGGGTTCCTCAGCATGATGTTTCACGCTTATTGATAGTTGCCCACTGCAATGTGTCTGCTGCATCGTTAATCAGTGTCCCGAGAAGGTGATGCATGACCTTGGCTTGACCAGTAACTGACGTTCATGAAGATGTTTCAAGACTTACCTTACCTTGAATATGTACTGTATAACATTTAGATAATTTTACATCTACTTAAACTTAAAGTTTAGGACTTCACTTAATTGTTTATATTCCAGATCACCGTTGCTTTAATATTTAAGTATCTATTGGATAGTTATAACCTCTGATAAATTATATCAGCAATAAGGGTTTTAAAATGCTTTGAGTCATTCCATTTTAAATAAAATTCAATCACTTCAATTACATTTCAGTTCGATTACATTATCTTAAGATAATTGTATGGCTGAAAATGTCATTATGATTTGATATAAAGTTTACTACGATGATTATTATGTATCTAGTGTTTGCAGTTCCAAATGCTTACTTTCTTGCTAAGTGCTTACTTTAATACAGTGAATGTACGTCGTTTTGTTGGATTACTATGAATGATTTCTTTGGGAGGTGGAATTATGATCCCTGAGGTCAGAGGTTATAGTGAGAAGTTAAAGTAAAAGTTAAAGTGAGAGGGATGGTGAGGGTGAGGGACAAAAGGACTTTTGAGGTGATTGGGCGAATGTTAACGTTGCGGTTATATTGGCACAACAACTGCTGTGTGGCGTTAGTACATAAAGCACATAGTTTATAATTATAGTTTAGAAAGCGTGTATAAAGGACGTCAATAGAGAAAAACCAACAATAAAGTGACAAAAAAAGTTTTATATAAAACAAATGAAATGAGGATTTAATAAAATATACCTTGAAATCAAATTGTTTTCCTTATACTTTCTAAGACTCTGATAAAGTGATAATGCCAAATTTTATTTGACACACATTGTTTTAATATACTCTATTAACTCTTCCTTCTTTTTCTTTGTCCTCAACTCCAGGGCATCTTAAAGACGAAACAGCCGCCTTTTCCTTTCATAAGCCTCGTCTTCCTGAACGGCCTGTAAAACAGTTCGAAACGATGAGTTTGATTGACCGACCAGGGCTTTGAATTTCCTGTTCCATACCTCGGAATAGATTTTGGTTTTGTCCTTGAGAACACTGTGATTTATGTTCAATACCTCAGGGGGAACAACGCTTGAGCGTTGTCCTCGACAATGCCACTGACCAAGCAAAATTTGATCAAAATACAACAGAATGTCACCTAATTCTAAGACAGCACTTCACCAGATCAGCAGCGTCCCCTGAGGTACGTCATCACCCGGCAACAATGATAGGGCATCAACCATAACACAGTACAGTTTAATGTCGTTATTCTTCCACAAGACTCTACGTGCCTCCAGATACTTTGACACAGATGAAAAACAGACTTTCACGTCTACTTCGGGGCCCGAAACGACTTTTATGGCATTCACAGTGGCAGCCTCAAAATCATTCACAGAGCTAGGCCTCGCCAAAACACCTGCGTTGAGTACTTTTTTTAAAACCACTTTTAAGAACAAGTTATACGTAACAAAGTTCATATAAAATTGGTTTTATGTGTGTTAAAAAAGCGTAAACACACGTTAGAGTGAGGTTATTTTCTTCTTCGCCAGTAGTACATACAATTGTTCGAAAAGAGACGAACTGAAAAAAAGAGAAAAACTACGCATTAATTATTTTAGAGTTTGAATATACCTAATTATAGAAATGAACTGGTTATATTAGACACAATAGTGAGTTATATTATAATATAAAAACAGGAGTTTAAGCCATAGTTTAGGTATTATTGTAACTACTATAATACAAAATATTTAATTCAATGAAGGTCAAATTTTCATTAACAAGCTTAGCACAATTAACTGTTATTAAATGACATTTAAAATAGTCCGTTTATTTTATGACGAAAAACAATTACAGGACATAATAAATCAGTAGCTATTATGCAGTAATGCATTAAATGTAAAAAAACGTATTTCTTCTTTTTATTGAACCTACTAAGTATTCGTTATAAAACACTTCAAATACACTTGATAACAAATGGATGTACATTTTAAAATTTATGCCAATTATATAAAATTTACTTTCCATTTGTTTTATGTATTTAAATAGTTGCAATTTTTTGTTACTGAGAAAATATTTAACACCCATAGTTTCACATTTTAAATACTATATATGATGTCCTACTAATTAATATTGGTAAAGACAATGGAATAAGAAGTAAAACACATTCCAATTTACTACAAATATTTATATTATCCATATGAAAACTATCATGGAAATAAAACGTTACCAGAATAGTGAATTCTCATTCCATTTTTAATTCACTTGAATTAATTGTTTTTATCTGATATAATACAGTGTGTTAATACATTATTCTACATTATACATTAATATACAGAGTAATTAAGTCACCATTTTTGTACCATATATAAAACTGGAAATGTTTTGTTTTGAATAAAATTTGAACAATACAAAAATGGAATACTCTTACAATACTCTTATTATTTGGAAAACGTATAAATGAATCGTTTTGTTCTCTGGAAAAAACCAACAGCTCGGGTCAATAGATAACTCAGTAAAGTTCACCAAAGTATAAAGGACATCCAGAGTTCATTGTCAATTAGCCCTTTGTAAACAGTGACCCAGTCACCAGTACGTTGTCAATTAATGGACTATCTATTTTTACGTCATTTATCAATTATTGTGTAGTTTCAGACCTGTTTTTGACAATTTCCATCAGTAAACTGGCTGTATTATATCAAACAAACTAATAATATTTTCCTGCTAAATTTTGTACTGCTTGAATATATCTAAAAATAATAGCTAAACTAACATAATAGAACTATTTTATAAATATTATGGTAGCACAAAATGATATCTAAAGTGCTAATTATTAATAAACATAAATTTATATTACAGTACCTAAAAAATCATATATAACTAAAATAGAATAATATTAAAATATAAGTAATATGTTTGACCAAAGCTTCATCAATACAATGTAGAAGTAATTAGGTTTGTGACGTAGGAACAAAGACAATCAGAACTGTATTCAGCTCTCCAGTCACGGTCCAGCAGCATCACTTGAGTCTAGCAATACTGCGTGGCCTCACTCTGATAGGGGTGTATAGTGTAAAACAGGTGGCACGTCCAAACCAACTGAAGAAACTTTGTCTCTAGACCCAATTACCGCTGTGTTTGTAACTGAATTTGGTGAACGGAAGCTGTCGTCTAAACTAATACCTTGTACATGATCCGAATAATTTGTGTAAAATGACTTCACAAACAAATGTGATTTCTTTCACATATAAAGCAAAAACCTTGTAATATGGACAATCTAAGCAGCATTAATTAATTTACTGAATTTTCAAAGCTTAATTTGGTCTTGCCAAACATAAGTCTTTGACATTAGCACATGAAAAATAAATGTAGATATGAGTACGACAGGGCATACTATAAAACCACACATATGTGATAACAAATGTGTTTTGTGTTATTATTTTTACGATAAGAAATGATTAACCCAAATACTATACAATACACCGCATACTGAAAGTCATTCAACATTTTAAACTACAATCGGAAGAAGTAAATATTATATATTACAGTAAAACAATTTTTATATCTCTAAATTATGTGTTATATTTTATTATATTATTTCAATACAATATGTCACAAATATAAAAATTCCACTTTTATATGTAGATTGAAATAATATTTTGTGAAAAATTTTAATTGGAAAGTGGAGATCGATAACTATTCCTTTTAGTTATGGTAAAACACAAGACCACGGTCGTATGTTTTGTAATGACAAAAACTCATCAGGCTGTTAAATGTGCATAACTACTCCCAGAACTATTAGCTGTTCTATATCGAAGGTTTAATGACGTATATAATATTGAACCAGAGCAATAGATAGTATTGCTAAATTTATTTTACTTTTGGTGACTTGATAGTCCATTTAACCATATGATATCTTACTCAAGTTAAATGACCTAGTTAAAACATCAAAGGTTAAATTATAATCCCATGTCTTAACTTAGTATTTTTTTAAAAAGATTTTCTGTTATACATTTATATAGTATATTATTATTATTTGAATTTATTTACTTTAATTATTAATGTTCCAAATATTGAAACTTCTTTTTTGTTTGGAAGGTAAGGATGTTGTATCCTCCTGTTGTATCCTGTTGTTGTACAGTCATATATTACAGTCCTGTGATATATGACTGTAAAACATTCTGCATTAATACCTAATACTATAATAGATTATTACGTTATAGATGCTTAGTCCTTTTTCTTGTTTTGTAAGTTTATTTGCCAAATTATTATGATTTTCAATTGTTGTCATCAGCAAGTTGAGCTGTTTCTTTTTCTTCTTAGTAATACTAACGAATTAAGAACTCACAATCCATAGAGTTTTTCGAGCGTAATTTCATAAAATGTATCTCAATATGAATGCAAAAGGTATTGTCATTTCTATTTTAAAGTTGTAAGGTAGTCTAGGCCCTAACAGAATACTTATACTTGTCTAGTATATTACGTTCTTAGACAAGGATCGTGTACATTCTCTCTGAAAGAATATAAAAAGTGTGGTTTCTATTATGTACAGACTACGTAGTTTAATAGGAGATCAGTGTTACTATAATATTGCTTACATCCATATGCCGTTAATAGAGTGGAGTGTGATCCCTCTCTACTGAAAAGACCATTTTTTATTTTATAGCTGTACAGTATTTGTGTGCCTGACTGTTTTATTAATTAAATAATTGTTCAAATACCAATTCAGATATTTTATTTTATAGATGTTACGCCTATAACCCACAATAATTTCCAATCAATGTACAACATTCTACTAATATACTAAAGTACAATTACAAATTGCAGAAAATAGTACAATACATGTACAAATTGCACAAATTTTGGTGATCAATTTCGGTGAGCAACTCTAACATTCCTCAGACCAGAGGGATTCACAAAAAAGACGATATAGTGATTCACTGATATATGGTGATAACCATAATGTGATAGTCATGCAGCATATTAGTTGTCAAAGATATCCTTCATGCTTTAACTGTGACAGTTAATAACAAGATTTTATTTAAATTATGTTCAACACAATAAGTTGGGATTTGCTTGTGTTCTTGTTCACCCTGGGGTGAGACTCCTAACGGAGAGTTGAAATTATTATTTCTGTAGAATGGGTTTTTAAAGGGTGTGTAACGAAAATTATTTTATTTACAAGTGATTGCGATGCTGTTAACTGTCTTGGGAATCAGATTACATTCCCAAATTGTCTATTAAATAAACGTCTAAATTAATTGTACATTGTATAATATATTTAAATTGAAAATACATTTTAGATCATGAGTATTGAGTATTCCTTATTGAAAATCTGATTTACAATCAAGTGCCTAGTGAATTCGTTGGATATGTGTAATTTTGAATGTATTATTATTGATAGTTTTTTAATTTCTGTGCGCAAAGTAATCACATCTGACGACATTTTTATTAAATTTAATATCACGATTTTATTTATCGATAATCATTTTCTTCGAAATGTATTTAATTACATGTTATATTAATTTACATTTAAATTTTTACATCTTATATGTAAAAGAAAAATGTAAAAGAGTAGTTCTCGATATATGAGAAATTAAAAATAGTTTTTTGTTCGCTGTTATGACTGTATGCGTTCACACATAGCGAAAGGACGTACAGAGTTCGTTATCAATTAGAGCCCTTTGTAAACAATGACCCTGTCACAGGACAATCGTAACGTAATTGTCTATCTAACGTCAGTTTCATGTCGTTTATGACAGCTCTCTGCACCTCTTTGATTTTTGTAATTAATTTACATACAAAACTAGATTAAAAACAATTGTATATTTAAAAATGTTGTTCCCTATCATTCATAAATTACCATTGTAAACACACCTTTGTGATTATAAATTAAAAACGGACACAAAGGTTAAATGTTATACATGCTACAAACACAATAAAGCTTTACTCAGTTATTTTGATACTAGTTACATTTATAGTAACTCCAACCAAGTAACAGATATTAAAGTTTTGTGAATGATTATTACAACCATAGATACGCTCGCTATTGTTAAAATAAGTTCTGCAATTACAATACAAATGTCTATGTTTATGTAAACGCTTACTACACTTATAGTACAATATCTAAATTAAAAATCATGCTTAATACTACAAGAGTGAATCTGTTACACTTACAGCAACGTAGCTACAGTAAGAGTGACTCTATTACACTTACAGCAACGTAGCTACAGTAAGAGTGACTCTATTACACTTACAGCAATGTAGCTACAGTAAGAGTGACTCTGTTACACTTACAGCAACGTAGCTACAGTAAGAGTGACTATTTTACACTTACAGCAACTTAGCTACAATAAGAGTAACGTACCTTTGGATTATTGTAGATTAGAGTTACGCTCTCTGTCTTCAACGTATCACATGATACAATTACAGGAACTTTATATAAATACAAGAACGATTAATTTAATAAATAAAATGTTTTTTTTAAATTAAAGTTAGTAATTTATTTAAGGTCACTTTCAATATTGCTTGTTATAGATAAGGTATTTCACAAAATCTGCTAGTTTCATTCAAGACATTAAAATAAGTATTATCAAAGATTATAGAACTGTTATAGTCATAATAGTTAACTATTTAATTCTATAATCTTTGGTATTACTCACATAATGAGTTTTTTAACATAATACTAAATATTATGTGGAAGAGTAGCTTTATGTAGTATTTTTAATCTTAAAACAATTTCTAAGTGCATTCAGGTGAGTTATTCAATTTGCTTTTATATTAAATTTGATAAAAATTTTAAATTGTAAGTGATCCATGTTTATCTAAAACGTTTCGTTGTAAAAGGTTGTTGTTATAAACAAAGACCTTGTTAAATGGACAGCCTGTCATTGATTTAGTCTAACCAACAATATCAGAAACGGGACTATTTATAGTAAAATTATTATCAACAGGTTAAACAATGGTATATAATCACGATAATAATTAGTATTTTTTTAAATTTATATGGCCAAGTTGACCTTATGTGTGACAAATTTGCTTAGAAGACCAGTCTAGCATATCTATGAGGTATCATGACAAACAAACAGGGTGGGATCAGTATTCTGTGCGGCAGCTACCCCAGTCTCTTGTGTCCGTACAAATTGCCTTCCCTTTCAGGTCCAGTGTGTGGTATGTCATAGCCTTTGTTTTACGTAAAATACGGCCAACTTATAACTAAATGTAATATATACTGTTTTTATGTATCATTATTGTTACAAAGCAAAACTTTAACAAGCAAATACAATATTATACATTAACAGAGTTTCTAGACTTTACGTTTACTTGTAATTATTAGGAATCAGACTAAAACACTTCTCTAGATAGTATTATTGGTATATATTTAGTAAAGACTAATTTTCACACCAAGGACGAATTACCATTGTTGGAGATTGTATATTTAAATTTAGATTCTATAAAATTTAAATTAACTTCTTATAATGTTTGTTACTTAAAAGTTTTATACATATCCAATGTCCAGGATTGCTAAATAAGAATATAAATTTTATATATTTAAATAAAAATGAATATCAGGTAACTTTTCATTTTCATAAATTACTATTTAAAACTAAATGGAGTATGATTTCAATGTTTTGATAATGTACTTGAACCAGAATACACCTATTATTATTCAATTAAATTATAGTTTCCATATATACCTATCAAAGGCAAATGCCACTGACTCAGTCACTCATGATTAGCAACTAAAAAAATACAAATCCTAAGAGGCTGAAATTTTGTAGAGTCAAAGGATGCAATAAGATGTGCAATAAGAAGAAATTTTGAAAAATTCGTAGTCAATCGAAGATGGCAGCCTTTTTAGTGCCAATTATTTTAAATGTCAAAAACAGTATTTCTCTAATTGGACTATAGCGGCTAAATGAACGGTTCTACAGATAAACTATCACCATTTTCTGTACCTGATTTGAGAGAATCAACAACTTTGGCCCTATGACTTTTTGCTCTATTTCACCTCCTTCATTCTTAGGTAGAGCTAGATTTTAAATTTATGATTGTAAATCAAATTGACTTTAAGAGTAGACACAGATGTTTCTAAACTGTGAAACTTTGTTATCTAGGAGAACACACTGTATTCAATGAATCCGTAAAGCCAGATCATAGGACACGGCTAAACAATGCGAGGAAAACAATATTTTATTGATTCAGAGTCAAATTTAGTATTTTGTTCCCTCTAAAAGTAGACTTAGATTTCTCTAAAGTTTGAAACTTTAATATATAAGAGAACAAACTGATTTTAATCAGAAAATATATAGTTTAATTTGACAAAAAGCACAGTCGGTTCACAGTACATGGTTGAATATGTCGAGAAACCCGATATTTCACTGATTCAGAGTGAAGTACATTAATCTATATTATACAGGGTGTTCAGTAAAACTGTTTCAATAATTTGGGTTGTTATTTTACGCATAAAAATGAGCAAAAAACTTCATATGAAGGTATGTCCTAAAACCTTTAATTTTCCGTCTATCTGTCTTTATGAGTTTTTTTACATAAAAATTCATAACTTTCAATATACTAAAGGTACAATTGTGAAACTTCATAATTGTACTACCCTTTAGTAGTTATATTTAAAAAATATATAAAAAATAAATCTTCACCCGTTTTAAAATGGTGGACGGGTATTTGTTTCTAACTTAAATATCTAATATTCACAGTGTTTGTTTTAACAAAAACGAATAAAAACCAGCTGAGTTATGCTTCAAAACGTAAAACAATGTTTTACAGCATTAACTAAAGGCTAGGATGGTTTTAAATATATGTTTACTTTGAACAGCTGATTTAATGTCAACATTCTCTTTGTTGATTAAAGCTTCGTGTCTCTGCAAGTCATTGATAATATTAACTTTTTAAAAGTTGTATGACAAGGTATAACACGATTTGTAAAACATTCCTGATACTACTACTACAATTAACTATGCCATACACCAAATGCATGTTGGCTATTTCTGAGTTGGTAAAGATGTACATTACATTATCTTCAATTAATTGTTTATAAAAGGTAACCATGAAAATAATAAAAAATAACTATTTCATAAGAAAACTACAATTAAAACTAACAATACAATAAAAAAAAATTTACAGAAACACTGAACACTTTACATGACAGTGTTCTTTTTGTTACTAATGCATAATGCCAACAATGGAAACCAAACCTAATATTATTAAACAGCTGTTCATATGAAATAGCAGATCGACACGAAATCAATCGTTCAAAGTACAAATATATTTAAAACGGAACTACCATTTGGTTAATGCTGTAAAACATAATTTTACGTTTTGAAGCCATAAATCAGCTGTGTTTTTATCCGTTTTTTTTTTTTTATCAAACTAACACTGTGAATATTATAATAAAATTTAATAAAAAAAATTATTCTTGCATTTCGTTTGTAAAATTATTAAGTTTTTATATATTTTAGTTAGAAACAATTAAACGTCCGCCACTTTAAAACGGGCGAATATTTAATTTTTATATATTTTTTAAATAGAACTACTATAAAGTAGTACAATTATGAAGTTTCACAATTGTACCTTTAGTAAATTGAAAGTTATGAATTTTTATGTAAAAAACACTTAAAGACAGATAGACGGAAAACTAAAGGTTTTAGGACATACCTTCATACAAAGTTTTTTGCTCATTTTTATATGTACAATAACAACCCACATTATTGAAACAGTTTTACTAAATACCTTGTATATAAAAAAACCAAATACCATTGCCTCACTCACTCTCTCATCAGGAAATCTCAAAAACCAGCAAACGAATTTACATGACATTTTAAAAAAAGTTAGCTTTAGTATGGAAGATACCCACTAAGAAAGGATATGTCTAAATTCTATTCTCAAGGAGTACAAGTATAGAAATCAATTAATATTTCCTAAAAAATATAAATAAATTTTGAGCTACTTAGATCTTTGCATGAAAGGAAACACTCAATCGCAATTTAAGCTAAGACAACAGAATGGAAATGCCCCTGGAAATACAACTACAGCAACACAATATTTTAAAGACACACACACTTCCATAAAGCAGAACTTGTTCACCTCTTGGAATATATTACTATTTCCTCAAAATCTATAACACTTCCAGTTGAGAACGTGCTATTTTTGTTGGAATAAATTTCTATTAGATTTTGCCTGTAAACTTTAAAGATATTTAAAAACTGATTCTTTCTTTATATTTTTATAACATTAGTTAGGTATTATAATCTCTTAGTAGCTGTAATCAGAGCTTTTACAAACTATACAAATATTTAATAAGATACCAGTTATTCATTTAATTGCTATATCCACAAATGGAAATAAAAAAATAAATACTTAAATTATAAAAAGTCCCTAGCTTGTTAGTTTGGATACATAAAAAGCGAACGTCGTATAACACAAATTTGATACAATATCTGAACAAAATGTAAAAACAATATGGTGATGTCGATTATTACCTTCCCTAGACCAGAGGAAACCTAGAGGGGAGGGGTGTCCAGAGGAATTACTTGTATACCTTCCTTATTGAATTACTCAGGTCTGAGAAACGTGACTGTGGTTTACTGAAACTTCACCACAATATTAGTACATAACAACTTATACTGTAATAGATGTGAATCGTTTGACGTTCACCAGGTTTTAAATCAAACAATAAATCTAATTTTTTCATTCAATTATTTAACTAATATTTTGTTCCATGCATTGAATTCGTTAAATTTTGATATCTCGTATGATTCAGATATATAGTTGAAAAGTCTGTTATTATATAAATAATACTTTTTAACGTAGCAATAAAATCAATAAAACTTATTAATTATAAAATAGCAAACATCTATATGGTTAATCTTTACGTCGTTTAAATATTAAATTATGTTCCTGATAATGACAGTAACATGTTCAGAAGTTAGCATGTATGGTTAAGAATTAGTAAAGGGTAGATCGTTTTAAATATTACTTTTTTATTTTATATTATTCATAGTACGTTTACCAGCATTACTTAATAGTGTATGTCGTTCAAGGCAACTTTCTTTTACTAGTAATTTAGAATTTTCTTTTATTTCCCAAGATTACCTAAGCAGAGAGAGTGAACACTCGAAACTATTTTTAAATATTGTAGCATAATTTATTAATGTTGAAGATGAAGCTGTATTGGTATTTTTTAATATAATTGTTAAAAATAACACAATTTTAAACCAATATTTAAAACTTTATTGGTGAGGGCTTTCAATAGCAAGGCTATCATCTTCATACACATAAAACTTAATATTAAATAATATTAATTTAATATTAATGACAACTAATCATTAATTATTAATATTAATTAAATTAATAACAATTCATATTTAATATTAATTATCATATGTCTGACCATTACAGCCTTGCTATCAAAACGTTTTAAATAAATTTGTAAACATTGGTTTAAAATTGTGTTAATTTAAAAAATTTGTTATAATCTATTAAAATATAGTAGATCTGCCTTTTTACAATGTCCAATTTAACCACATCATTATAGTTGTCTGACTAAACCAATGAACAATTAATTGGTGATTATTATAAATAACGACCAAAAAGCTGTAAAGTCATAATTAGTATTATACTCGTTTTAATAGTTGGGTGTATTTTAATTATATGTATAGCTAAAAGAAGTAGTGTATCCAAGGGAGCCTGGTGGGTCCATCCCACCAACATTAAAAAAAGGGGGGAAAAACACTCAACAAATATAGTCGGCAATTTTTCAAGTTGAAAATAGCTGTTTTGTGATTATTTATTATAGAGGGTAGTCCTTTCAACCCATCTTTAAATATTTGAAGGCCTAACTATTAACATTAGCCATTTGAATTTAATTAAAGGTGCTATTTGTTTGATTTTTAGTTCGAATAACGTTTTTTCCCTCAGAAGGTTTTCCCCCCTCCCCAACACAAACCGTGTTTACGCCCCTAGTATAAAGATTACGTTTAATTTAATTCATAATGTACATATTGGTGAGAACAATTGTATGGGGGGTAAAGGAAATGACCACTTATACACATTCAATTTATACACATATTTATACACACTTAACTCTCGTTGATAATTAATTAATATAAAAGGTCTTAACAAGTTTATGATACCAAATTCCTTATTGATAAACCTACGTCACATAGTCAGAATTGGCTAGTAAAAACCATTTAATGGCTATATAATTTACTACTATAGCAGGCCTTGTTATACGCACTGCCAAATACTTAACACCACTTCCAGCAGTAGTTATCATTAATCAAGCGAAGAGCCCACATTAGTGCTGTCTAGGTTACATCACCGACCACCGTTTTGGCGCGAACCATTCCCATAATTCAAAGCGGCATGTATACACCAATATGGCGCTCACCCACCTCTATTGTGGCACTCAAATCAATCACATTTATTGGACCCACACATCCAGTAATTTTTATTCCGCTATTTGCAAGTTGACGTTCAGTTAAACAAACATAACGCGGACCGCAATTATTGGCAATGGACATTTTACGGTTCAATGTTTGTTGTGTGTGCTAAAACCTTTCACTAATCATTATGATTGAAGTTGATAAATGTATTGCCGTAATGAGATGCCACTTACCCAATTGTAGATATACAAATATACAAATTCATATACATTAGGAACATGTTTTTTATTCATTGCTTCAAATGTACCATATTTATAAATGTATTCGGTCGACCAGCCTTTTTTTATAAAGTTTACTTTTATAAACAGTACACTGCCATTATGTTCGAAGCGTGTTTATTTATTTATCTTTTAATAGCATGTTGATTATCAAGATATAAATGAATACCGGTTGCGATCAGTTGAGTGAGTCTTGATGAATGATTTAGTCATTCTTAGTAGTAAAGATTGAATGATCCCTACAAAAGAAAATCTATTTATTAATAGCCCAATTTAGTAATTATAAGTTTCATGTAAAATCCACACTAAAAACTTTTTTTTATTTTTCAGTTTTTGACAAACAACAAGCTTGATATTCAATGCTCTCCCATAAATAACATTCAAAAACTGGTTAAAACTCAATCACCATAGACTACTTTTTTTTTTTTTTTTTTTTTAAGTTCACTCGCCAGTTGGCATGGGCCTACAGGCCTGTGCGTCAACTTTATTCAACGAGTGAAGTACCGACCGTTTGGCTCAGTGGGGATTCGGATCTTGGACCTTGCCCTCCGCAGTCCGAAGCCTTAGCCACCGAGCCACCACGCCGGCAATTATAGACTACTCTATTAGTGCTCACGGCAAATACAACAATTGAGACAGTCACCTTTAACTCTGCCACACTTTACTCACACCACAGTTACGTGTTAATTAGTGGTTAAATATCTAAAACTCTAATTCATAATATGTACATCGTTCTAAAATCCAAATATAGAAACAAACATCTAAATGAAGACTATGTTAATGAGGTTTTTAACATAAAGTAATTGTTACCGTTGTAAGTGATAATTTGTAAAATGTAAAGTAAAGTGTGTAACATTTCCTTTTTTTGAACAATGTAATAAATATACTATTAATTAGCTAAGATGCATTTGTAATAACATCACATAGTGTTCTTGGTCTTGCTCCTTGAATAAATTCTTACTAAAATGTGATTTTGTGAATGAGGAAAATCCTTTTGAAACTAAATTCAAGAAAACCAGAGAATGAATAGTAAAAGAATATATTTGATAAAATATTGTGTCATTGAATGCAGCTAGTTTACTGTTGAAATATGTGAAAAGTGTAACTGAAGAGACAAGATTATTAAAAAATGGCATAAAAATGACGCTAGATGGACAATAAAGTTACGATCGACCAGTGACAGGGTCATTGTTTACAAAAGGCTAATTGACAACGAACTCTGTACGTCCTTTTTTTGGTAGACTTAACACCATTATTTACGCATGGCATTTCATATCAACAGAATAAAGTGATATTTTCAGAGTCTTTTAAATATGACTCGACATCTCGTCTGTAGAAAGTGTTTGACTACAGTGAATTCACATTAAGGTAATACTAAGTTAACATTTTTATATAATGATATATTATTTAAACTAACGTTGTTTACATTTTAGCAGAAATACATAGATAATAAAATAAGGTTTTAATGTTTCATTATGTTTGTGTTTACCACTTTATTATTAATACTATTATTTTTTAAACCAATAAATTATATATACTCATTTAGAAAAATTAATAGATAAGTGAGTTTTTACATTTTATAAATAAGGATATGTGCTGTCTAATATTGTAATGTAATACTTGTATAGCTAATAGATAATAAGATAATAATTGAAGTAGAAGAATGAAGAATATTTATCTATACATAACCTACACTGTAGACGTCCTTTATTATTTAAGTAACAATATTTGTTACTGTTACTTTGATTATTACTAAGCCATACTAATTAAGGTCACACAACTCAAGAAGTAATATTCCACAAATATTTAATTAATATTGGAAATTTAGTAAACTTTAGAATGCGGAAAGAAGTAAGAAAGGATAATGGAGGGGCGTATTTTAAGTGAAATATTGACGTTTTTATAATAAATTGTCAATAGTTTTATTCTAACTATGATATAGGCCCAGTCTACTCTCACCAAACACAGATAATAAATAATATTACTAAACGTAAAATCTAGTACATAATGAAGGTTTATCAACTTGATTACTATACATTTTATGTAAATCATTTTTAAAGGCCAGAAAACAAATACAATTAGTATACGTAAAACTACGTACATAGAAAAGGATTGTCCATCAAATTACGTTCTATTTAAGAAACGATAGCTGTAAATCACATCTTTGCTCTTCTCTCTTTTCTTTTCTGTTTTCTTTTCTGTTCTGATACTTCCGCGTTAACAATTTAGCTAGCTCATTATGTTGGTGGCACTGAACTTTAAACGGCCCCATATAAACAATTACTGAGCAATAAGGTATTAGTAGGGATGAGAGGGGAAGTGATCGCTGCTGGAGGGGGCTATTAGTCAGCTGATTCAAAGTAGTCTGCACTCTTCAGTACAGCAATAACATCTCGTGTGAATAGTAAACATTGGTTAGCCTGATTTTAGAAATGAACATTGTTTATCTTGTCTGTAACTATTTTTCAAATACAGCATTTATAAACATTGTTCAAGAAAATACATGCAACTAATAAGCATATTACGTATTATGCATATACGCCTAAAATAGACTCGTTGGCTTATTGTTTTTTATTGAACGATACAATTTATTTGTATGTCTAATTCAAGTGTTTATTGTTTTTACTAAGTCTCCAAAATTATTGCTGTAAATATGTTGATCGACTAATTCCAATATCACCGACTTGATTTTTGAATCTTTAAGTCTTGTATTTTTTAGTGCACACTAAATCTGCCCTTCTATTATTATATGCACTATTAATTTTAAGGCGCCTGTCATCATGATTTATTACTTGTAATTTTGATTTATTATTATTTAGTAGTCATGCTTAAAATTGCCATAAGTCGTTGATGCTTGCTATATCAACATGTAAACAATTATTTAAGCCTTCTGCATGTATAGATTATGTTTTCAAATGGTTTATATTAATGAATATATTAACTGTATGGTTCCTAAGAAAATTGTGACAGTGGAATAAGCTAGCACATACTTTTTAAACCACTCTGGCAGGGATCTTTAACATGTTAAAACATTGGTAGAAATGTATAATTACATTAAACTTCATGTTCTATAATGTAACCCTCCCCCTTATTTATTTAGAGGACTAAATTACGTACCCTGTTATAATTGAGAGTAAATTCATTTTTTTACAGTATATGTATGTTATAATAAAACCTTAAATAAGATATAAAATGTATCTCTCTCATCTTTTGTAAGTCTTATGTGTTTGACCTCAGCTTTGTGGCCTACATGTGAGAAAAAATAAATTACATGGACCCCTTTATCATCAATAGTTGTTTTCGTCTAAGCTGGACAGAAGCCATTTATTTTACATGAACCTGTCATCTTTAACTGTCGCTTGTTCAAGTTAACAGATTTAAAAATACCACTGTGGTGGCATTGATAAGTACAAGTTGACAAACCATTATTTAAGTAAGTTGTTTTTTCTTAAAAAAGACACAGGTTTCTTTTCAATTTCATCTTTCCAAGTATTGAAATCTTGTAAAGAACCAACATTATTTTGTAAAGTGATATGATGAGTATTTTATAAATGAAAGTTAATTATATTATTGCCTTTACCAACAGCTATGAAAGGACAAAGAGGACATTACTTGCTTATTGATGAAGTTACTTTAGGAGCGTTGTGTTTTTCTCTCTTTTGAAAATTCAAACTACTTTCTTTCTTAAAGAAAGCATTGTAATCTGAACATTGGTAACGCTTTACAAATGATTGGTGAGGCTTTCCACTTTTTTCCTCGTACCTTTAACCATGTTTTTCTAAAACAGACTTGTGATACGTCTTAAAATCACAGAAAGAACACTGCTTTTCTTCTTCTAAATGAATAGATCTTACATGATAATCCAATAAACTCTTGGAAATACATGTGAATTTTTCTTGTACTAAAATTATATCCCCACTAGAATTTCTCAAGTGAAAGCATGTATAACAACGCTCCTTCTATTGAATTTTACTCACATGTTTTGAACAATACTCACATGTTGTTGGAGGAGTCATATATATTTACACAAGCAACTATAGGGCCTAACAAGAAACCTTTAGGCTTATATTTTATAATATTAATTAAAATAAGACACTAAGCAATTTTTATTAATTTAAAAACAAAATAAATATTGCTCTCATAATCATTATATATCATTAAATGAAGTTAAATGTAAGGAATAATGTATATACAGGTCTACTTTTTTTAACTTGATTTAAAGTAGGATATAGCAAACAACTGGTTACCATCATACGAGAGAAATAAATGTTGTCATTAAGTGTAAATATTATTAGGTGCCTTTATTAATACATAATATTATAATATATATATATATATATATATATATATATATATATATATATATATCCTTATATATATATATATATATAATCAATATATGGCTAATAATATTAAATTTATTCCGATAGAGTAAACAAGTAACCCTTAGGCGCGCATAACTACTGTTACACTACACAAATATGGTTGGAAATAAAATCAAAGCAAATCACTTTAACCTTCACTACCATTACAAACTTCAAAAGTAACAAAAGACAGACAGTAATGATGGTACAGCAGATAATTATTATTATAAAATAATTATTGTCAATTACTGATAAGACGACAGAATAATTATTAGCAGAGAAAAGTGTAACACAGGAATCTTGCTTAAAAATTCCAATCGGCTAATCTCGGAGGAATTCATATATTTTCGTCTGTAAAACGAGTGTTTCCCCCACCACAATTATTACATTGCTCAGTAATAGTGAACCTTAATATGGGGCCGATTAGGGTTCAGTGTTGGTGGCCGTCAATGTTTGATACCAGTGTTCATTTATAAACACTGTATTTTCAAATACAGTGTTTATAAACACTGTATTTGAAAAATAATTACAGACAAGATAAACAATGTTCATTCTAAAATCAGGTTAACCAATGTTTATTATTCACAAGAGATGTTATTGCTTTACTGAATGTTACCAAATGTGCTCCAAGAGGGAAGGGGATTCCTCTCCCATAACTCCGTCTCAATACGATCTTCCCACTAATTAAATAATAGATTGATGCGCTGATAGGACTTATTACCGATAAGCAAAGTGTGTGTGCGCAGTAGTGTGCGTGCAAGAGGCGGGCCGTTATTGAATATTTATCAAATTGCCTGATGTATCTGGCCGTCAACCGAGAGGAGACGCCTCCTGACGGGTTCTTCAGCATGATGTTTCACGCTTATTGATAGTTGCCCACTGCAATGTGTCTGCTGCATCTTTAATCAGTGTCCCGAGAAGGTGATGCATGACCTTGGCTTGACCGGTGACTGACATTCATGAAGATGTTGCAAGACTTACATTGTATAACATTCAGATAAAGTTGCAGGGAAGAAAATCTTAACTGTGAGACTTAGTCATCCTAGCTCCAGTATCTAGGTATCAGTTGGATAGTAACTATTCTCAATTTAATATAAACAATTCAGACATTAGAAGGCTATTAATTAAACCATTTAACTTAAAAGCTATGCGATTACTGTAATTACGCAGTTACGACATTAAATTATACTGTACTAAAATACGTCAATAGTTTAAAATTGGGTTATGATTATAAATCAATTATACTATGATTTTAGTGATTATTTTCTATTTACAATCCTAAATAAAACCCAATTTTTTTAAAGTGGAGTGAATGCTATTATTCGTTATATAATTTTTAATTATTTGATACTTTGATGTTCTTGAGAAGTATAAGATATTTTAAATGTAGATATGCAATAAATATACTTTTTTAATAATATATATTTTATTCTATAATTTATGTTTCGCAGCATAAATTGTATATCTCGTTTGAAAATGGACATAAATGAGGGAAATATAACAGTTATATTATAAATACATTATAATATAAATTTTCATCTTATTAAATATAGAAATTATCTCACTCCACTATTGAACGGTGTCCATTTTTTTTCAATCCACTAAAAAATGGATTTTGTCATAATTTAATTGCGTGAATTCGTAATTTTTTACAGTATAACAATTTTGTTGAAGCAATATTTTAAGTCATTCACATTTATTTAAAATTGTTATTTATTTGATAATATAATATTTTAACTTTCATGTGTACATAAATTTATAATATTTGTTTAAAGACAGTTCTCAAATAGCCTAATTCGGCTAGAGAGCTTTACAACCACTAAATTTACATTGTTATGTATTTCCAAATAAAATAGTTTGTTGACTAAATTTTAAAAAGATGTAGTTCTTATTTGGAAAATAAAAAAAAAACTGTTTTGTCTGTTTACATGAGAGCATACGATTCATATCACTAGTCCACAAAGTCCACAAAAGTGAAAGAACCTACAGAGTTCATTGTCAATTAGCCCTTTGTAAACAGTGACCCTGTCACTGGTCGATCGTAACTTGATTGTGTATGTATTTGGCATTTTTAAGTAATTTATAATTCTTTTGTTGGTCCCGTCACTTTTCAAAATGTTTCATTAGTTATAAAAGTTTTATTTAAGTGAACTGATTCAAATTGTCAAACATTTTGTGAATATTTGTTTGCTGTGAATAGCTGTTTCCTCAAATTCAGTTTTAAAACAGTTTTCTCTATAACAAATTTCACCATTATATTATTTTAATGAACATCAAAGCCCCTTATCAAGACGCTAATTAATTATATATTACCGTTACAAATATATCTTAGACGAAGGTTTATTCAACAGCAGTATAGCTATATTAAACAAGAAAGTAAATAAAACAATCTAAAAACTTTCTTCAGCTTATAAATTTAAAGATTATTTTGTTTTTAAGTAAGAATTTAAATATTCATTCACTCATTTATAAGACGCCGATCGTCAAGATATGAGCGAATATGAGGGTCGAATGAGTGCTATGAATGTAGATGAACGAGTGTAGTCATCGTTACTATCTGATTTCCACTTAGCTCAGAAAGGACTATTTATTAATAGTCAAATAGCCAGGGCAATCATGTGACCTACACCTTTACGTGGAATCCGAACCACGTAGTATTGGTCTGATTTTCAGCTAACTGTTAAGTCTGATACTCAGTTCTCTTCCCTACACAACATCTAAACCCAGACTACCTTCCAATATGGATATACCAGACTTCTCTGGTAGTGTCGACGTTGATGGCAAGCATTGAGTAGGCGCTGTGTCAGTACTAAGAGAACTGAGCATGGAACCTATTGCCTACAATCTCCCAAACACTAATCCCTAAGTAGCTAGGTTACAGCACTGCGCCACCAGTGCTGACAAACATATACTTCATTTAGATGTTTTACTTTTAAATGTGCTAAGCTTTTAAATGCTTATTTTCGGATAAAATTTTAGTATTTAAAAATATATTTTAAAGTATTTAAAAATGAACATTTATACAGTAGGCCTACTCTTGGCGTAGTTCAATCTCCAACATCAGTTGTTGTTGGTAGTTTCAGTAGTTTAATTGTTTCTATCACTAGGTATACTATTGAAGAAATCAGACAACAACAAAACAGACGAATACAAGTGGTATGGATTCCTAGTGAATATGTATGGCTGTTGGTTTTCCTGGTTATAGGATCATTATAAACGGCCCAATTTAAGAAACAGATATATTTAATTAGTAACAAAGACTACACACGTTCATCTACACTAATCACACTAATTTATTGATAATTAACATATTTTACCTATTGATAATAAATACATTTACCTATCTAATCTTTTTCATCAAATGCAACTAACACCCTATGATTTGTTTTTAAATTGGTAAATATTCAAACATAGAATAATTTATAAATGAAAATAAATGTATAAAATTGCTACTTAAGTACCGAATTTATTACTATTGATACTGTATATTACCTGGTATATTATTAATTATGTAGTTGCCGTCAAATCACGATAGTGAATGCACTAACTTAATCTATAACGAGCAGTAAAACGTACTTAATAAAACAACGTTTAATTGTGAAATGTCCATTTGCCAATAGTTGCAGTCTGCATAATCGTAGTTTGACTAAACGTCAACTCGCAAATAGTGGAATACAAATTACTGCCTGTGTGGGTACAATAAATGTGATTAATATGAGTGCCACAATAGAGGTGGATGAGCGCCATATTGGTGTATACCAGCCGCTTTGAATTATGGGAATGGTTCGCGCCAAAACGGTGGTCGGTGATGTAACCTAGACAGCACTAATGTGGGCTCTCTCGCTTGATTAATGATAACTACTGCTGGAAGTGGTGTTAAGTATTTGGCAGTGCGTATAACAAGGCGTGTTATAGCGTATATATTGCAACTGCCTAAGTAGTAAATTATATAGCTGTTATCGGTGTTTCACTAGCGAATACTGAATGTTCGTGTTTGTCTTGGTAGTGTAGGTTTTGTTTTTGGGACAGGTTTTAACAAACAGTGTTTTAAAAAAAAGTCAAGAATGGCAATTTTATGAAGATAATTGTACTATATGCTATAGAATGTTTCAAAAGTTACACGTTTCCTCCATAAAAAAGTACAACATTGTATTATTTTTATGAACACTGGAACCCCTTATCAAGAGTCTAATGAAATGACATATTATTGTTACAAGTGTATCTTAGCCCAAAATTTATTCAAAATTATAAAGGCGTATAAACATGATCATTATTTCATATTATAAATATATCAATAATACATCAAAATAGGATATTATTTTAATACCGAACCATGTCAAATTGAATTTCATTTTGGATTGGAAATGAAGGTAATATTAACCTATATTGATCATGGATTATGTATCTGAACAAGATAACATTTAAACAAATTTTAATGTTCTTCACACATGGTAAAATTCAATATTATTTACTAACAAATAAGAAATGTTTTAGGTTATGATATAGCATTCACAATATTCGAATTCCATGTTAGACATGTTTAACCTAAATAATATTACCTGACCTACAGTGTGCATTAAAAAGTATACCAACAGAATGTTTACTATTAAATACATTAAATAATCGTTAGTAAAGTAAAAAAAGTACAAACAGGTTTTTAAAACGAAAGGTTCGCAACTTATAGAGTCATATTGCAAACAAAATAAAACGTTCTCGACTGGAATTGCTTAAGACTGCTTTGTAAAAAAGTTTTAAAAATAGTTTCCTAGTTGAAATTATTGTTTATTTTAGACCAAGTATGTTGTTCAGTATCAAAGTAGTTACGTGTTTTTATAGAAAAATACCCTACAGAGATGTTTGTATACTTTGTAAATGTTGTCTTGGCTTAAATTTCGTTTAAGCATTTCCCTTCATACCACGCTCAAAGGAACAAGAAATCTATTCACATTTTCTAGCAAGTACAAATTATAACCTCTACAAGAATATATTTTAGATAACAGTTGTCATTAGTAACTAGCTTCAATAAATGTTTAAAGTTCTTTAAAGTTTCTAAGAAGAAAGATTGCTTGGACATATTTTGATATTCAAGAATGTATCCAACAAAATTTGTATTTCTTACTTAATAACATTTATTTAATGATTCTATTATCATTTAATCCATGGTGAAGTTCCTGAACTTTTATCTAATATCATGTTCATTTTAGCTACCCGTCTTGGTATCCAGAGGTAGTGTTAATGTTACAAAGTTTGATGCTGATTTTATAAAATTACATTCAATACCAACAAATGTAATGTTAATAAATGATTTACATACTGCAATACATGTTATTATATACATACACTGATTCCTTAGCTCTAATCACTAACTAACAGAGGTATAATTTAAATTAAAAATATCACAAGTAAGATATCGTTATTTTAAAGTAATCAAACAACCTAATTTATTTTAAAGTATTTTAACAAATTATAACACTTTTCAAACAATAGGCAGCCTTAAACTGTAACAATAAATTTATTCGCTCATCTAAACTCATCACAATTATTCGAACAATCCATATTCACCCATATATTGACGTTCAGCGACGCAGTGTTAAATAAATTTACTTTTAATATCCTTAGTAGTAAATCTCTCCTTGAAAAATTAATATTTCTATCCAAATATTATTTATGGAATATAATAAACACCAGCGTTGAAAGCATATGATTTATACATCAAGTTTCTTGATCAATGAAATTAATGTATAATTTACATTAATATTAGAGAAGTGACGTATAAATACTAAAATTAAATCACTAATTGTGTTACACCTAGATTATTAGTGCTTTTAGTACACAAGGAACTACCTATTATGTTAACCATAGTAGAAATAAGTATGGATTCATTAATTAAACACAAACACACAATTGATAAACTATTTACTAAAAATAGTACTGAGAAATACAGTTTAAGCAACAGTGGTAAGTTAATTTAATGTTAATCTGTAACTATACGGTATTTAATTAATTGTTTAACTTAACTTGAGCGTTCTTAGTGTCATTTAAGTGTAGCTCTGATGACTGTGTTGCCAAGAGTACTGCATTCGATCGATATACGACAGGCATAACTCTACTTGAAGGCATTTATATTGATTCAAACAATAATACAATAATACATGAAAAGTTAGATATGAACAATTTACAACCAATAAGAAATATGAACATAACAGTCGAAATAAACAAATAAAATATATCATAAAATGTCTACTCACACTCACGTTCAAAATATCAAATAAGTATACTATAAAACAGGGTACGTAGAGAAATGAAACGTGGTAACAATAAAAAACGTAAAGATAAAGCTTTCGTTGCGGCTGGCTAACACCTTTGCTCCACTGATTGTAGCATTCCAAAACTTGTAGTACTTTCATCATTTGCTGTAAGAGTACTCTGAAGTCAGGTCGGGACTTTCAATAAATACATGATTAAATAGTACTTAGTATTCATGTACTTGACATCGTATGACAAACTATTATTTTTATGATAAAAAACTTGTTTTAATTACTTTATAACAAATCGTCACTTGTTAACTGTTTAAGCACAGTAAATATAATTTATCCTAATAAAAAATAAACATAAGATTGAAACTATCTTAAATCTAACGTTGATTGTCACGATATTGTTAAAAATAGTAGTAATAATGAAGTTTTAATAAAATAACTAATTTGTATGTTAGTTGGTAATAAGTTATTTCAACCAAAAATAAATTACACAGTCAATTCCTTTTGAAATAGTTGATTGAAAAAAGCTTTTAGTTATTTAAAGATTTTCAGTTTAACTTCTAATTGTAATTATGGTGTTTTACAGTAAATCACTGTATCTGGACTTAATATAAGAAATTCCAGTTTGTTCAGTTTACATTATTTCCTCCATACAGTTTGTGGAATTTTAACTGTGATGGGAAATCAGTTGCTTGTCACACATACATATTAACAATAATTTTAAAGTGCAGTTTGTAAAAAAGATTGTAATTATTCTGATTTGATATAATCGTAACAAAGCTACCATCAATATCGTAACTATTGTTTACGACATGACATTTACTTGTTATATTTGTGTTTTATTAATGTTTGAATAATGTAAAAACTACCTAAAATTTGTTTGATTTTGGCAAAAATAACCATAAAACAAAGGCTATGACATACCAACACACTGGACCAGAAAGGGAAGGCAATTTGTACGGACACAAAAGACTGGGGTAGCTGCCGCACAGAATATTGATCCCACCCTGTTTGTTTGTCATGACACCTCATAGATATGCTAGACTGGTCCTCTAAGCAAATTTGTCTAATATTTAATATCAGGAGGCCTTGCATTATTACTTTAACTACATAGCTTTTATCATTAAAACTATCATGTGCTGAAAATCAATCAAATAATATTATTAGGAATAATTTAAAACAGTACTCTTTTTACTTTTTAGTATTATGTTTTATATTCATCTTTCCTCCATTAATTTATAAATTATTATATTTTTTTTTTTTGCTTCTGAACAATTTTATTATTGATATTTCTTTTCTATTTATCATATAACACTTTTGGACCCGTAAAATGTAAATTTATATTCATTTCCTGTGCGTATGTGTAAAATCCAGCATGTAGGCAAGATCAAGGGCTCATTTTCCTAAAAATTATAAATCTATAAAACTACCAGATTACATTATCGTGACGTTTCAAGTACATATTTAAAAATGCTGTGTATTCATTTTTTTCAATGTTTCATAGATGCCACTATGAATCGATAAAACATTTTGAGACGTTCATTATTCCAAACATAACATATATAAGTTTTTGTTCGTTCTCCAATTTATATGGCTTGACAATTGTTATATGGATGAATAAATATATTAAAAACATATATTATCACGTATCCTAAGATAATGAATTTTTAGCTTAAAATGTAATATGTGTATTAATTCTACACCATTAAATTACTTATAGGAATTTTACTATTTGACAATGTATAGAATAATGTTTTTATGAATTTGTGGTAGTATTTTTAACAGTTGACAGATTCTGAGGAAAATAGTTCCTCCCTGTCCATATATATGTAAAAGCCACTAAATAACGATATTCTTAATACTGTTTCCTGTATTATTTATACAATCCATTCTGGTGTAAAACGCTGATAGTTTGAAATGTAAAATCATGTATACTTATAAGGTATTTTTAAGATTGATTATTGTTTAAAGGTTGGTTTTAAATATGTGCATACATATATCGTGTGTAAATCTGATCTTCTTCATACATTTTTCTTATAACTCCTTTACTGAAAGTGAACTGTTTTAGAATGTAGTTATAAGTGGTTACTGCCGAAACTTTAATTTTGATATTCTGGGGCAAGGTAATATATACCATATAGGGGGTACTGCATAACCTTATACTGCTAATTATGAAAGAGAGTTAATATTGAAAATATACCTTAAAGTGTCAGTACATTTTTTAAATTGAGAAATTGCAATTGAATGTGAGCTATTATGTCATTGTTGTTGATAGATATTAAATAATTTTAAGAATTTTTTTAGAAAATCGGGAGCTGGTGTTTCTTGAAGGTAAATTTAATATAATATAGTTCTACTTTAAAGCAGGTGTGCCGATGTCTTTGTGTGTAAAAATAGATATCGGAACTGTATTTAAGGTGTAGCCTCATTAAAGCTACTATTTAGTTTTGATATGTTGAACAAACTTAAATGAGAGATTAAAATAAGACTTCTCCAATGATAAAAATTTTTCTTTATTAATCTTCTTATAAATAACTTCAACAAATAAAAATTGGTTTCTTCTACAAATAATGATAAAAACGAAAATAAAAATCTCTTCTTTTATTGACTCAATGGAACATAAATAAATTAAAACAACTATTCCAAAATAATAAATTAAATATCTTCAGACCAGAACCTTTTTTATTTATTTGACTTTTTTAGTAAAATTATTTAAACTTTTAAATCAAAATTGTAATAAATTTTCTAAATTCTTTAAAATTTATCTAAAATTCTTAAATTTTTCCAAAATTTGCTTTAAAATTCTAAATTCTTTAAAATTGCCTCCGGGAGATGTAGCTGTCCTGGAGGTTTCAAATCCAAAAGTGACCACAACAAAGCTCGACCGGCATTCAACCACTCACTCACACGCGAACTAAGAAAAATTGCCGCAACGGTAAAAGTAACACCGAAACGGTATAAGCCGACGTGTACTCGAAAGAGGATCGCACGTGGTCATACTCAGGAAGTAATCGCAGAACTCCCCGAACGCCCGCAACCCTTCCACCAACGGACTTACCCCCACTTAACTCTAGAAGCTAAATAAACCAATTAGAACCCTCTAAACCAGGACATCTGAACAGGTAAGGCTCACCAAACATGTTGCCTTCAGAAAACATGTCGCATGAAATTGACAGGAAATTAACAAACGTGAAAATACTGGTTATTTAACTATTTTTATATGGGAAAAAACTACTTTTTTATTTGAAAGGGGAAGATTCCGAATTTTTCTCAAAACTTGGAGAATTTATATCGAAAACTTTTGGAAAACAAAACAAACTCCTAAACCTCTCAGTTCTTACAAAATTTAACATTTTCTAAATACAATTTTCTAATTTAATTATAATGCAACAATTAACAATTGTTACAAAGGTAAGTGATTATTCTAAGTTTTCGTAGTTGTGTTATTAGTGTGGGTAATGATCGCTATAAGTAGCGAAGCATTGACAACAAACCATTAACGTACGTATTGTGTTAAAGATTTTGCTACATGCATCGTAATTAATTGTTTTATAATGTAATTTTTTAAGAAAAAAATATTTTTTCAGGATCTGGTTTAAGGTGATACTTTCTATATAAGTCAACATTTTAAATCACAATGCTTTTTATATACCTTTTCTGTGTAAATGCCTGTAGTTGTTTACGATAGGTAACTGAGCAACTTTTATCGTAGACTGTCAACTATCTACTATCAATTTAAACATGCAACATATAGTTATTACTTGTGTTTTTTTATTTTATTATTAAAAGATAGTAACAGTATATATTTGCTTACAAATATTTATTTCATAGATATTTCAAAAATATTTTGTCATTATTTAATTTTAATCTAGATATCCAGAAATTTGTTACATTTCAAACATTTTTCAAAAATGTATAGATGACATATAGGCATATCTGTGTTCTAGTATTAATGGATATGTATTAATTACTAAATCCTTAATATCATACATTCTGACAGCTTTTGCTTGTTTTTGTTTTTGTTTTTTTTTTACCTCTTCGTTTTCCAGACATAGTATATTTAATTGGTATAAATAAATCATACTTATGAACATTTCTCAACGTTTTGTATACATGTAAACCTTTGCATTAAATAACTGGCATCACTGAAACAATATTGTTAACATTCATGTTTTCTCGTTTTTGAAGGTATAACAACGGAATAAGTTTATAAATAGAATATTTAAAATCATATTGTTTTAATTACATAATGGCGGTTAAATATTGTAGACTAATACTGGTGTTGTCTTTAAAGATTGGACAGTGTGGCAAAACGAATCCTTATAATTTTAGTATAAATGAGTAAATAACAAAATAAATTTTTGATAATCAATATATACTATTCATATTTCATAGAGATTGTTTTATTTGTTAATAGGTCCCATAAGTATATCACCCATTTTGCCCCATTGCCTTTTAACAAACCGAAAATGGAGTTATTTTAGTGTTAATTGTGTAATATTTTACGTGCTAGGAACTTAAATGGCGAACGTCTATAAGTATGACAAGATTTACTGTAACTAAAACAATCGTTTATGTAATTATAGTTCATTTATTTCAAACGCAACAAACGGCACAGTACTGTAGCAAACAATGATGTATCTGTAGTAAGCGTTACTCTCTACGTGATGTAGCAATATTTCCAAGTAAAGCACGCACTGCATTAAATCATTTAACGAGGGTTACTTTAACTATAACGATAGATAATGTAATATTAACTGGCAATAATATAAAACTGTAACAATTGATACTCTAATTTTTACCACTACAAATTCAAGGAGAAGCACGATAACTTTAATAAGACAATGTCGTTTGTCTAGGCTTGTTATAAATAGAGCAAATATTATTGTAATTGTATTATGTAATACGGTATTTGCTGTGAGTATTACAGAATGGCTGTAGCAATTTTTATTTTAATTATAGTTACTTTAAACGTAACTAGTGAGTTGAAGTGATCGTGTATATAACTATAGTAGCATATGCTACTGTGCTTGGAATGTGCGTTACTGTAGATATTACAGGAGTTACTATGCTTGCAATAATAGTTCAAAATAACTGTAGCATACATTACTTAACTATGGCCACTGTACACGTAACTAGGGCTAGACACAACATATTTGTGACAAGCAATCACTTTAACCATAGCATTTATCTAAATTTAGTAAACGAATAAAAGCTTTAATAACTGAGGCAACAAAAATTACAAAGTATTTTAAATGCATCCTTTTTACCTTAATATATTTAAAAGAGTAATAGGCAAAACCGTTTAAAATATCAAACTGTTATTATTAACAACGTAGTCATTTTATTAATAATTCGTAAACACATAGACTATTAAGTTACGATCGACCAGTGACATGGTCACTGTTTACAAAGGGCTAATTGACAAAGAACTCTGTAGGTACTTTTTACTTTGGTGAACTTTACTGTGTTACCAGTTCGAATGAGTAGTTGGCTCTTTTGACAGTAAACAAATAAATTCATTCTTACAATTCTCTTATAACGAAAACTACCTTTTTACACTATTTCTGTTATGCAAATTTAATGGATGGTAGAAGACTTATTCGTTAGTATTCAAACCAAAGTCAAATGTTGAATTTTATAGTCTTTAGCAGTTTCAAACGTTAAAAAATGTCTATCATTAGTTAAAAAGACGATATATTCCTAAATATTAAGAAAATATATTTGTAATATTGTAATTGGAATATTTGTAATATACTATATACGAAATCAAATACTGAAAATCAAACAGGCCCACAAATGGTTTGACAAGAAAAACGGAAACATTGCTATTCACTTGGATTTCTGATTTAAACTATTATATGTTACAAGTTTGAACTATTGTAATATACACTACACTTAGTTCTCTGTGCATTGAAGTGTAGTAAATCAACAATATATCCTAAAATAGGGCATTTTATTAAACGTATTTAATTAGAACTACATAGTACTAAGAACTGTATAGTAAGAAATACTCAATAATCATATAGTTAAAATGTGTTTAAACATTTAAAATTCTAAATTGTTTATATTGTAAAATAAATATATAATATGTAATGATCAGTATTATGATTACGTCTGAAAATAACTGATACGTTAATCAGTTCACAACGGATGACAGAGATGTTACTTCGACCATATCAAGAATGTCATAGCTCTTAAGTGGTACTATAACAACTATCTGAATGTTATAAAGTACATATTCAAGGCAATGTAAGTCTTGCAACATCTTCATGAACGTCAGTCACCGGTCAAACCAAGGTCATGCATCACCTTCTCGGGACATTGATTAACGATGCAGCAGACACATTGCAGTGGGCAACTATCAATAAGCGTGAAACATCATGCTGAAGAACCCGTCAGGAGGCGTCTCCTCTCAGTTGACGGCCAGATACATCAGGCAATTTGATAAATATTCAATAACGGCCCGCCTCTTGCACGCACACTACTGCACACACACACTTTGTTTATCGGTAATAAGTCCTATCAGTGCATCAGTCTATTATTTAATTAGTGGTAAGATTGTATCGAGATGGAGTTATGGAAGAGAAATCCCCTTCCCTATTGGAGCACATGAGAACATTCCGGGATGTGGACAGGGAGCCAACAAAACGAAAGAGAAGAAATAAAATACTTTATTGGTGGATTGTAGCTATCTGCCGATCGCCGCCTGTGATGCCGCCGTGATCTAAACATCGTGCAGAGACTGCCACCATCATAATGAGCCAGCTGGATTGTTAACACGGAAGTATCACGTCAGAGAACAGCAAAGATGTGATTTATGGCCATCATCTTTTAAATAGGACTTAATTTTAATATTTACTAAATAAATGTTATATAATTTTAGATATTACTATACTACATATCTTAATTTAGCTGATAGGCCATGCCTACATTGGGAGTTTTTGAATGCTACGTAATAATATACCTAGTTATAACTATAAAAACGGGGTTTAGAACAAGAAAAACAATACATTGTTAGATTTAATCACTGAACCCAGCGTTACGTCTTTTTCTATTATAAAAAGGTTCACTGGTGGGTATAGCAAAAATTGTATAGCCTACAGAATTTAGATAAGTGTAGTTATAGAATTGGTAATTTCAGTTATAATTGGTAAAAGTAATAATTGTTCATTGTTATACAAAACATAGGTCACTGTTATATGTGACTAAAATTGTTTAATTTATTGTTATGCAATAGATAGTCTAGTTACTAGTGAACGTGTTAAACGTGTGAATTTATAGTATTACTAGAGAGTAACATGAAGAGACATAACACATAAACTGTTGTAAGGGTCAATTAGCACACATAATTGACGTAAAAAATGGTGATATGATATTATTAATCTAGTTTGTGTTGAGATAGAACGCAATAGTGAACGACAGAGTAGTGTTCATCAAAGGGAAAAGGACATCGAGAGTTCGTTGTCAATTAGCACTTTGTAAACAGTGACATGTCACTGGTCGATCGTAACTTGATAGTCTAAATTACGTAATTTTCGTGTAATTTGTCAATTACTTTGTTGTTCCAGTAACTTTTCTATATATTCATCGATAATCTGGATGTGTTTATTCCAAACTAGTTATATTCATCCGGTAAAAACGTTTATTTTTCTACTATAGGCCTATAGAAGTTTTACTTGTTAATAAATCACCGGTTCTTTTTTAACTATTAAAACCATGTAGCACTCTAATTAAGAATTTATAGCTCTAATGTAATTACTCAATAGGTTGGAAATGTGTATTACCCAACGTTTTAACTAATATTCTATTGTTTCATTTTATAAATATATGATACCAAATTACAAATAGATCACCAAAATGAACGCTAAAAATAATTGAATTTAAAAATATCACATAATATAGATGCATGTTTTGTTTAGTTGCCTCTAAAAGTAGTGTGCTTATTTTTTATTCTGGGTAATAATATAGTAACACGATTATTTCCCTACATTCTTTGACCAATACCTTTTATTTGAATTATCTACTGTACAACTAATGAATATTATAACTTATAAAGCTGAAGGAATGTACTGAAAGGGTAACCTTAATAACAACAAATTATATATTCGCTGTTGTTGTGAAATGTTTGGTTCACACAAATTATATGAGTACCAACGCATTTGGATAATACATTTACCAACTCAATAAACAATGAGCAGTGACAAGTTTTAGCTACTGACTCCTAACTTATCAACGTGAATAAATGTATAACAATGCTTATTTGGTAATGACGAAAGTATAAGTTAACGGTACTATATATTATGAACAGTACTATACTATAAACCAAGTAATTTTCTTCTAATTAAAATAATACATTTATCAATTTACCAACGATTAGTGAATCGTTTTTCACATAAAACAAACGTTGAATCGAGAAATTTCTATTGCCAATAATTGCGGTCCGCGTAATGTTTGTTTAAATGAACGTCAACTCGCAAATAGCAGAATACAAATTACTGGATGTGTGGGTCCAATAAATGTGATTGATTTGAGTGCCACAATAGAGGCGGGTGAGCGCCATATTGCTGTGTACATGCCGCTTTGAATTATGGGAATGGTTCACGCCAAAACGGTGGTCGGTGATGTAACCTAGACAGCACTAATGTGGGCTCTCTCGCTTGATTAATGATAACTACTGCTGGAAGTGGTGTTACGTATTTGGCAGTGCGTATAACAAGGCCTGCTATAGCGTATAATGCATATAGCAGCAAACTATATATATATATATATATCCAGTAATGGTTGTTTTACTGGACTTTGTATAGGTAGTAATAACCATGTTTTCTGAAAACGTAATACTGTGTAAATAAGTAAACAACGAACATTGTAGTTTATTTCCTTGTGTGTGAACTAGTTGTAGGTTAGGTTGGAATAAGTGATGGGAAGTTTGATGGGGCTAGGTTAGGTTGGGTTGGGATACGGTTATATCAGGTTGGTTTATGTTAGGTGATGTTGAGGTACCTTAGGTTTGGTTGGGTTAGGTTGGAATAAGTGATGGGCAGTTTGATGGGGCTAGGTTAGGTTGGGTTGGGATACGGTTATATCAGGTTGGTTTAGGTTAGGTGATGTTGAGGTACCTTAGGTTTGGTTGGGTTAGGTTGGAATAAGTGATGGGAAGTTTGATGGGGCTAGGTTAGGTTGGGTTGGGATACGGTTATATCAGGTTGGTTTAGGTTAGGTGATGTTGAGGTACCTTAGGTTTGGTTGGGTTAGGTTAAATTAGGTTGGGTTAAGATCTCCATTTTCCTAAACCACCGTTAAAATATATATATATATATATATATATATATATATATATATATATATATATATATATGGATTTTTCGAAGATCTCCGATGAGGAAAAACGGGAAAACACAAGATATGTTCGAACATTCTGTCTTATTATATTTCTCATCATATATTCTTTCAAGCAATTGATTTATAGCTTTTAAAATAGTTATTGATATCTTATGGTCAATTTGGGTTTTTTAGTTTGCATACAATTATATTTAATTCATGTTTATTAGTTATGTAAAACTAATAAGTCTATAAACTGTTAAACTATGATAGTTACTTTTTGTAATAGAATAATATTTTCTGGAAAGGTAAAGTAAAAAGTAATGTTTTCAATTATAAAAACGTCACTTAAATGATAAAGCTTTCTGAGTAGTTGGAGAACAATTAAAAAACACTAAACATGACTTTCAGGGGCTCCAGATTGTTCAAAAACGATTAGATTTACATTACGTTTTTTTGGATAGCTAGAAATTAAGCAGTGAAAAAAATGTTTGTAAAACATTTTTCGTATGCTGAAATAATAATCGAATCTGAAACTAAAGCATATAATATTATTTATTTTATCGTACATTAAATGTTAGATATTTGAACGTAATTAATAGTGATGTTAAAACGATGTTATCAAATATAATATTTGTCAATTCTATGTGATGCATTTCAGTTTACTGTTGTATAACTTTAGGACAGCAATAAGAGCCTTTATCAACCTTCTCATAGACGATTCCCAATTGAGTATATTTTTACTGATGAAGAGGCTCGTGTTGATTGTCAAGACAGACAAATCTCTTTTCTTAAATCCAGTATCCCTTATTTTGTCTGAGTGTACCTAATACCGTATTATTCATGAAAAGAAAAAAATTAAGTATAGTTTCAATAAACCTAAGTTTTTGGGTTTAAATTTATTTAAATTTTTCAAAATATCATCTCTTTAAGTTAGAATTTTGGGGGTTAAGTATTTTTTTCTGAATCATTGTAATCCACATGATCACTTGATGTCAAGAAAATGTCTTATAGTTTTGAAATAAATATTTGAATTTTTTTCAAAAGTTTCTCTGTTTACTTAAATGGTTCAATATTGCCATTTATACTTTTTGAACACCTGGTATGTTGCTTATTATATTCAAATAAGTGCCCATATGTTATACAGTAATAATAAGAACATATAGTTCCAGTAGTTGTGTACAAACCAACAGTTCGAAGAACATATAGTCCCAGTAGTTGTGTACAAACCAACAGTTCGAAGAACATATAGTCCCAGTAGTTGTGTACAAACCAACAGTTCGAAGCTATCTTTTATTATTTTCATCATACATCTTTACGACATTTTCTCTTCGTCACATTACACAAATACTTGTCTAGATAAAGTCACGACCAAAAAATTAAATCGTAAACCTATAAATTTGTCATAGCACGATTCCGCTTGTTTCTGATCAATTTGACCATGAGCTATTACAGTAATAGTGGAGGACTGTGAGAGGCAGGATTACATCAAAATGTCCTTGTGGTCATGTCTCCAGTCCCTCGCAACAAGGGTTTGGCGTGGGAGGCTCAGACAAATCTTGAGTGAGATCATGTTGGTTGTCAAGCCAGAGAAAACATTCACCGACCCAGATTATGAAGGCCGTCCATTGTAAACCATCAACAATCAAAGTTCCTCTAGTCTGTGTTTATATTTATTTTATTGCAGATATAAAATAGGTTTACCTCCTCTATCCAGTAGTTAAAAATGTTTTATTCTTAAAAATGTAGTACTGACTTGTTTAGTCAAAAACTTAACATCTTCAGAGCATCTTTAAAAACTAAAATTTACGTTTAAAAAATCACACATTCATTAACATACAAAAAAGTAGGCCTAAAACCGAGTTCAACAAGTAGAAAATGTACTACCTGAGTCGGGACAGTGAAGTCAACTATAGGCCTACTTCTTGTTGTCTACAATATGTTTTTGAGTTTTAAGTGGTGAACATTTAAACTAGTTTATTAATAACATGTCAGTACAAGATTTGTTTGTGTATGAATTAAGGTTTATTTTATGTCGGTATTGCAGTCAATGGGCTTAATAATGACTTTAAATTCAAAGCATCAACAGAGAAAATAATTTCTTTTTTTACCCCTTATTTTAAATATAAAAAAGATTGATTCATAATAAGTTGAACGTAAATAACTATATTTTAATACTCAGAGTGAGGTATAAATATTTTATATAAGAATTACCTTTAAATGTAGTTTTATGAACTAAAAAAACGAAACAAAAAGTTCAACTGAGTAAAAACTCAGTGGGGGGGGGGGGGGGTCAATACCACTGTACGTGAAGGGGTGGGTGGGTTAAATAACCATGTAAACGAGGAAAACAACGGTGTTATTGGATTTTTTAATGTGCTTCTTAGTTTCTTAGTGAACAACCATCAAACTCCGGTTCACATTATTTCAGTGCCGCCTGTATTTATGAATGAGTTATTTTTGGATATTTTTCATCATTAGTAAATACGAAGGCCTTCTGATTGGAATCTACGTTTCAGAATGTAAACCATCCAACTAGACAGTCTTAACAGAACCCCTGACACTATTAGTTTTAATACTCAGTTACCCGTGTTATGATCACTGTACGTGTGTATTTACTGACACACACGCCCACCCATACACGAACAGTGGTAGTGACCTACCCACCAACATATATACGTACGTACGTAATATACATATCGTATGTCTTTCAAATACAGTTACTAAACTAATATAACAATTAATAATCAGACAAATAAACAATATTGAAATAAATATAAATACACAGTACAAAATACTTGTGAATTAGTGTTTACATATTGATCTCTCGTCACAGAATTCAGGTTTAGTAACCATTAATCACCTGCTTTTATGATCACGCAATGGGGAATTTAGAACTACGTGACTTTTAGCCAAACTAATTACTTAATTAATAAAATGTGATAGCCGGGGTTTCAGCCCGAAAATACACGCTTACCCACAAAAAACAATAAAACACACTTGAAGTTAACATATATTTAGAATGGTGTGGAAATCTTCACCAGATGAAGAGAAAGACGAAATATTAGTATTTAGTGTTCCTACCAAATTTATATTTATTTTATAGTAACTAAATCAGCTATGGACATTCAAATAGGTATATTTCAGAGATTTTAATGATAAAGTTAATTTGAATAATGGGTTGGTTAGTCTAAATTTTAACCCATTTATAATCATTAATGACTTTTCAAAACAGAAATATAATGGAAATAAACAGGAGAGAGAACAAACATTTTAAGTATAGTGAAACAAAATAAATTCAAGTTATTTTAGGAATCAATAATATATTTAAAGAAATAGATTACTAAATATAAACGATTACGAATTTTCAAATCAATAATTTTGATTCTCATAACCGAAAATAGAGTGGACTAATGTTAATAATGTCCAACAAAGTAATGAGAGGTGCCTGGAAATATGAAATGTCATTAATGACCACTCTGAATCATCGGCAATAGACGGAACCTAGGAGGGTGTGCCGTCATTAGTGATCAACCTTACAAAATCACGAGAGGAATAAGCCTAGGAAGATGAGCTGAAATTAGCGACCGAACTGACTATTGGGGAAAGTAAGGAGACTAACTGCAATTAGTGACGACACTTATCAGTCAGTAGTGGAGTGAGCCTAGGAATATGAACTGCCATTTGGGACGACCCTTACCAGTCAGTAGTGGAGGGAGCCTAGGAATATGAACTTCCATTTGGGACAACACTTACCAGTCAGTAGTGGAGGAAGCCTAGAAAGAGATCTGCATTAGTGACAACACTTACCAGTCAGTAGTGGAGGGAGCCTATGAAGATGGACTGCCATTAGTGACGACACTGACTAGTAGTAGAAGGAGCCTATGGAGATGAATTGTTATCTCTGCACTACAATGATGCAGAGGTGTAAGTAGCGTCACTTGACACAGGTGGGTGTCACCGTTGTACACCTTCCACTCACCAGCCACGATAATAGGTATTAACTTGTTACCCTGGCCTCGGACGTCAGTCTGGCATGTGCCCCACCCGGCGGGAGCAGCACCTGCCGTGGGCCTGGCCGTGACCAAGACAACACGGGAGTGGTGTCGAAGGCATCCGTGGGCGCAAGAAGAGAAAGGGAACTAATGTGCTTCCTTAAATATTGAACTCAAGGAATCCTCCAGATGACAAAATATCACCTTAACAACATCATCCTTTCCTTTAAAATATCACCAAGTTCTTTCCTACAAAAATCATCTTGGTGCGTTATGATTACAGATTTTTATCTTCTATGTTCAGCACCGCGATGAGTTTATGAGAAATACTAGTAATTTTAATTTCCTCATATAAATGGTTTTCATTAAAGTGCACTTTATGTAAAACAATAGAGATAGTATTTTCATTTAGTCTTAAGCTTAAATGGTCTCAAAGCATGAGTCAATTTTGCAAACCCTTAGTAATATTTTTAAAAAACAGGAAATCTTTCCGTACTGTACCTTATAGAATCTTATACCACGTTAAGTTTGTATTTCTTGTAAAATCAATGTCATAGCCAGTAAGCTAGCTAATATATCAACAAATGTTTAGCTGTATCACTACCTTTGTTAAGATGCCACAAACGCAATCAACTATTATGTCCCTACGTCACTCTCAATTTACTATTTAAAACAAATCTATTACTTAATTTTGTCACAGTCTTGGCTACAAATCAGCGTACAAAGAGGATTTTAGGAAAATTTATCGTAAATATTTACGCTTTACAAACTATTACATTAGCATCTAAATGGATTGTATGATTAATGATACAGCGATGAAGTCATAAAGGCGGCGAGATATCATTTAAATCTCTAAACACAAAGGCACAATGTTTTAAAACTATAGATATTATGCTAACTAGCTTTAGCGAGAAACTCCAGCTTATTAAATTTGCATCAGATGGGCGGTCGTAATGCAAAATAAAATAAGAAAGAACTGGATAACGATGACAAAACTTCTGCTATTAAAAACAATTTATGCGGTAATGCCGAGTTGTAAGTGCTCTGAAACACCTTTGGGAACTGTTGCGTATTTTGTATAACTTAAAATGAAAACTTCATCTTATAATTGTTTTATGTACCAAAGATGAACACTTATTTTGAAGCCCGCAGAGCCTTTTTATTTATTGAACAGATGTTTTGCTGTGGCTAAGAAAATATTTTACGAAAAAATATTTTTGTAAAATACCTTAACAAAAATATATTCAAACTAATATTTTAACTAAAGGGCACCCTTGCACGCTTCGCGTGCCAACCCCGTCACTCGCCCCGCTCGTGACGCCTCGGCATGCAACTTTTGACTTCAAATATTACTAATTGAAATGTATTAAGCAAAATTATATTATTTCAGTTCATTTACAGTAGCTCACTCATTGCACTTGACTTGCACTCTATTTATAATATAATAATTATAAACAACTAATGTTATTATTAATCCAATCTCAAATGTTTTCATTTTATTTAACGGCTGATGATAACATACAGACAGACAGACATGTATTCACTCTTTTATAATTAACTTGATATTTTACTGTGCTGCTCTCTATATTTGACCAAACAAATTATTTGGACCATTTAACATTTGCTTATGCCACCAGCTGGTCAATTAAAATTAATATCCATAAGAATAACATTGCTACTTTGACACCGTGTAGAACAAAACCTTATGGGAATTAAAAAAATGTAGCTCCATTACGACTTAGAAATAAAAATTATCTTTTGAATTCAAAAAATTCATCAAAACCGGTCAAGTAATACGTTCAGAAAGTGAGTGAACTAAATGGCCCGATTGTTTTAATATATAGGATGAAAGGGCTCCATGACAAAGTTTAAATTTATAATACCCTGGCATGAATAAGTAATGCTTTAAATTTCGGTATTCGTAAATATTACTTGTGTTGTACTCTTACGTTAAACAGTACTGGTTTTGATGCACTTCATCTTTATCTTACGTCAACTCAACATGAATGATATCAAGGATACCATCAGCAACAGAAGTATATTGTAATACGTTGTTTGACATTTTCTAGCAAGTGTACATAGTAGACTATAGTAATAGCCAAGGGATTTAGAAGCATAGCTTATTTTGCACCACTAATTATAGTTTCTTGTGTACTGTCCCATATTATCTTATGATAATCATAAACTAGGGATTCCAAAAATATATTCCAATTTATGGTTGATGATACCTTACAGCACTCAACTGTTACATGTGAGCTTCCTCGTTCATTTGACGACTTGCTAAGTAAATGTGGGAACATACCGAAAAAGACCCAAATCAAACATTAACAATTTAAGAATCATTGATTAAGTTTTATCAAAATCATTCTTTATATAAAATTGTTTAACTACTTTTTAGCATATAATATAAATGTTATTTTATTTGTTAGACGATTCTCAAATGCCCTCTTTTATAATTTTGTGGGCAATGTTACACATTTTAGTTCAACTTTTTAATATTCATAATACTATTCACTTAAACTTTTCACCAGTTTGGATACACTCAACCTGTATTTCCAGCTACATAGGTAAACCATGAGATTAGGCCTTTGTAATGTACACTAGGCACTTTATGGTATTTGACCCTAATAGAAACTTGATGGGCCTTTAGCACGCGATGTAACGGGTTACAGGCTGGCGGTAATAGGGTAATAGGCACCACCTCATCTGATGTCTATAAACTGCCAAGTACAGCACTATACCAATAAACACCGCCTATATCTACACAGCTAAAACAAGAACAAAATACCAGAGACCATTGCCAACTGGCAGAATAGCTTAACTCCACTCGTTTTTAAAAATAATAATTTAGCTTTCTCTTTGAACCCTTGTTAAATTACTTGTAAATTATTAAATCATCTGTACAAGTGAATAGTTTAGACTGTTTTATTGTGTGTTTTATTCACATTAACTAACTTGTATTAGTTGCTTGATACACAAAGTAATCTATGTGTAACGATGGGTGTGGTACATTTACACATTTTAAGTACGAAACTGAATTAAATAGTTTTGTTAATTAATAACACATATAACAATTGTAATACTTACATTTACTATAAGGAAATTACGTTATTGTATATGACAGATTCAAATGGCCAGGCTACGACTACTATCAATTATAATTGGTGGAAGCAAACCTTAATTAGCTAAAGGTTCTCAGTTCGATCCCAGTCAAAGTCATATGAAACTTTGATAAGGATCAACAGATAACAAGCAATTAATTAAATAATAGAGAAATAAAAGTCGGCCTTGGTTTATAACTACATTTGTTTATCTGCACTTATCACATTATTACAAATCCATATTTGGGCATATCTTGACCATTGGCATCTTTATAGTAAATTAATTAAACTACTCCAAAAGAATAGTTATATATTCTGAAAATTCAAAGTTAGTAAATATACTTAATTCATAGGACTGATTGTCAACTTTGCTACACAAAAAAGTAATTTTCGTTCCACAATAACTCACGTGAATGTCACTATATATAACAATAGAAGTACAAAATATGCAAATATTATGGCAATTTATTTCGGTTAACCTAAACGATAACTTTTGATTAGTTTATTTGTTTCATTTATTGTTATAAGTGTAAACATTTTAATCCAATACAAATGTGTAATTATGTAAATAATTACAACGACTATTATTATGTAGTTTTTAGAAGAAAGTATTAGCTACATTTTTCAATGTAATAAGAAATTAATTCCTTTGATTATATAATTTAAAAAATGTTTAATGTTATTGGCAAACGTACAAAATAATATATCTCCAGTGAATTTGTTTAAAATTTTTCATTTCATGGGTACCCTTCCTCGATCGACGAGGATTTTTTTTCTCTCTGTGACAAATTTAATCCGTTTAGGAAAATTGATTTATTTGTTACTTTATGACTATACGACCTCAATAGGAAAATAACACTCCTTTTATGTTTTTAATATACATGGTTCGTAATTCTCCAGCAATGCAGAAGTATACCTCACACACACACTGATAAAGCCATCAGATCCCTAATGTGAAGACTGTTTTCCATTAAATTATATATAACAGCTCTTAGAATGACTTATCACGGGAAGGCCAGGGTGTGGTCAAGGAAGCGGCTGTCCGATATGATGGATCTAGCCTTTAAGGCCTCTTAAAATACCAGCTCTGAGGCCTCAGGGATATCCTCCTTACACTTTTCTCAATTTATTTATTGAAATATTTCGATCGTTGGCTTGTTGATGAATATTATTTATTTTATGGATTTTCCCCAAGAAGGAAAACTCTTGGTAGAAACACTTAATGATTTTTATCGTTATTGATTGGATTTTATTGAACCGAGAGACACATTATATAACCAACAAATATTTGTTTTAGGATCTTTTATATTTATTCAATACTTGTTTCTAAAACCAAATGTTGTACATTTATCTACTATTATGAGTGGTTTGGATGGTGCTCGTTAATAATGTTATCTCTAAAGTTAAAATGCAACTATAAATAATCTTTATAAACATTAACCTTGAAAGATTACATCTAGTGCTTAAGAGACAGGTGTTCTAACAACAATAATGGACACAGGCATACCAAAGCAATGTATTTGCTGTAGACGAGCAACTGTGCTACGATCTAACGGTGAATAGTATTAAACAAGATCTCAGATGGCTGTTTTAACTGATTTGCGTGGTAATAGCTAAGATATTAGTCACTTCAACGAGTGCTGAAGTAATACTGAGAGAAGGAGACTAGTGGCGCTACCTGTGGGGATAGTACAAGAACTAATTTCATAGGACAGGTAAATTGGCTTCACTGGACACAAATGCTTGGACTGTATTATCTGTTTTCCTAGTTTATCCAATCTAAATTTTCCACTAACAACATTAACAACCCCATCAATGTGCTTTATCCATGATTTATCACCAGACGTTTTGCCCATGCTGTGATGTGACATTGTCAGGAGTTTAGCTGAGGCTGAAGATGTCACATCACAGCATGAGTAGAACGTATGGTATCTTGTAAATAGCACATTTTCACTGTTGGTAGTGAAATAATAAAATGTAGTTACTTATCTTGAAACATGGTCTAAAACATATTGTTAATAGTTTGTCTAACTCAGGTTTAAATAATTAATAGCTTTTCTAAGTTTTTTAAAATAAGGATATACTCTATTCGCAGTAAAGCAACAATAACTTAGATATTTTAGGAGGGGTTTATTTATTCCAGTGGCATTTTTAAGTTATTCTAAAAACGATTTTATGGGACAACGGTCAAAACCAGTCGGGAAAATGTCTAGTGAAACTTCCGGAATTTGAATTTGAACCCATGACCCCATGCATATGAAGGAGAATTGGATCAATGTACACCACAGTAAATTGTAATGAACAACGAACATCCATAAAAACCCTCTGATAAATTTACTATTGTAAGTTTTTTATCAGTATTTTTTCAAATATAAAAAAACGAAGCGATGATGTACACAATTAAATATTGGTTCATTTGTAAAATAAAATGAAAAAATTACATTATATTAATTTTGATTTAGTTTTGATTTGAGTCTGTTTTCACATATTGTAAAATAAAAGAATAATTTTCATAAACTCACAGGAAATTGTTATTTAAAGTTCATATAAACTTGTGTAACAATAATTATTGTATTACGTAACCCCTAATTTAAGTAAAAGACGATAATTGATCTTGACATTAATTAAAAATATTATAATCATTCCAATTTATAGGCTGTATTATGTTCATTTACTTTAGTTAACAGTAAATATTAGTAGTGTACATTTTGGAAACAAAAAAAACATTTAAAGATAAAAGTAGGTTATGAGCTTACTAAGTCGACAAACACAAATATAAATTCTCAGTAAACTTTTACATGGGATGTTCCATAAAAACTGATATCTGGTTAACTGTTTCGTTGAATTTATAATAACTTGCTTGTTTATGTTACTGCTCTATTTATTATCTAGGTCGTTTGGGGATGACAGAGACTGGAAATGGGGGAATGTCATATATTAGAAGCTTTACATTACAGGAAGTGACTATACGAACTTTATTACAACTTTATAAATTGATTAATCAAATTAAATGGCAAAAGTACCACCACGTTTGATAAAGTTTCTATAGAAATAGGACGTTGCAAGTGAGTGAAGTAAGTTACTCATATCAATACATTATACAGCGTGTCCCGTAAGTAACCAGCCAAACTTCTGGAGGTCATTACTTGAATTAAAACAAACAAAAAATTTCATATGTACAAATCGTCTATCTCGCTCCATTATCCGGCTATCTGTCTGTATATGTTTTTTACTAAAAACTTAATATCTCTAAAGTTATTCAAGATAAAACCATGAAAACTTGTATGAATGTTGATCTTAATAGTGTTCATGTACTATGTAAATTTTATTTGTTTACAGTAACCCATTTCAAAATGGTGGCCATTTTAAATTTTTAAAGCCAAATATCTTAATAACCTTAAATTTTACTAAAAACCTGTAAGTTACAAAAAAGTTTAAGAATTTATTTCTTAAAATAATTGTATAAAAAGTTTTCAGATTGAACAACTATTAACTGAGATATTACAATTTTTATCAAATAAAAATACGCTTGATATTAATAAAATTGGAAACTTTAGTAAAGTGAGATTTATTTACTAAAAACTAAATACAGTAGGAGTAGGTTAGAAGTGACGTTTATTACAACACAAAAACAACAATAAAGAATAACAAAAGAAAAAATACTAGTGATCCTACAACATGTGCTCAAAGTGCCCACCATCCATGTTTATGCATTGTTCCTGTCGATTTCTCATAGAACTTCTCATTCGTTCAAATACACCTGGTTTCTGTCTAATCGTATTACAGCCATCCACTATTTTTCCCTTAACATATCAATACTTCCAACAGGTATTTGGTATACCAAAGATTTAAGGTAACCCCATACAAAAAAGTCCAAGGGGTTTAAATCAGGAGACATGGCAAAAACCACGAAAACTATCTCAAGAACCCCTTAACATCACTGTTTTTGTTTAGTAATGAACTCAAATCAATAACAAATAAAAATAGGTGTTTTATAACAACGAACTGTCAATATTACAGTCAGCTGATAATCATTGACTGTATGTATTTTCAATTTCCAAATCAGCTGTAAACATCTATTTAGCACTGATCTAATTTTTAGTAAATAAATGTCACTTTACTACATGACACTTTGAGCACATGTTGAAGGATCACTAGTATTTTTTCTTTTGTTTTTCTTTACTGTTGTTTTTGTGTTGTAATAAACGTCACTTCTAACCTACTCCTACTGTATTTAGTTTTTAGTAAATAAATCTCACTTTACTAAAGTTTCCAATTTTATTAATAGCAAGCGTATTTTTATTTGATAAAAATTGTAATTTCTCAGTTAATAGTTGTTCAATCTGAAAACTTTTTATACAATTATTTAAAAAAATAAATTCTTAAACATTTTTTTAACTTACAGGTTATTAGTAAAATTTAAGGTTATTAAGATATTTGGCTTTAAAAATTTAAAATGGCCGCAATTTTGAAATGGGTTACTGTAAACAAATAAAATTTAAATAGTACATGAACACTGTTAAGATCAACATTCATACAAATTTTCATGGTTTTATCTTAAATAACTTTAGAGATATTAAGCTTTTAGTAAAAAACACATACAGACAGATAGCCGGATAATGGAGTGAGATAGACGATTTGTACATATGAAATGTTTTGTTTGTTTGAATCCAAGGAATGACCTCCAGAAGTTTGGCTGGTTACTTACGGGACACCCTGTATATCATGAAATGACCAAACACATACAGTAAGTAGTCTTAGACAAGCCCAGACCTACTGACGTAATCTGATCCAACGTAACATAACCTCTCCTAATTTGACCTGCACGCAATTAGTGTCAATTTTAAAATATTTTACATAGATATAAGATAGAACTAATATTTTGAATTAATTATCAAATATTGTTATAATTTCATATACTAAAATGGTTATTTCATTGTAATTACAGAAAATCTGAACTGATCCAGTATCTATTGTTTAATGACCCACTTATAGTGAGTCACCAATAGACAACCGGTTCAAGTCGAAACTAACAGAAAAATAGGAAAAAAAAACAATATGAAAGGAAGATTAATTACCTCCGGTGTTCATCTTTCATTTATGGTATATGGTTGATCTTCATTTAAATCAATGAACTCTACTCCACTATCTTATACAAATCCTTATCGCGATTCATGTTTGCACGAGGCCTAATGATTGGTATTTTATAATAAACTAATTGAAATAGTAAAAAATTAACTAAATGTTTATTTTGTACCTAAGAATAACACAGTTTCCCAACAGAATATCCAGCAAAGTAGAAATACTTGAACACTTTACGTCACCAGCTGTATTGTTAAGATCCCAACTACTTTTGTAGTCAACCTACCTTACTGTAAGGTCATAAATGTTGTTCTCCAATGCCATAAAATCCTTCAATACCCATAAAATTGTCTTTATTTCTGATGCTTCTTTCAACGAGGTTAGATTTTCACGAAGCAACCTTTTATGGCAGAAGACAGTCAATCGTCAAGAAAGGGATTGTATCAATATCCCACCTAAATTGACTATCGAAGTAATACTATTGACAGTGAATGATTTTATATGAGTGAACCTTGTCTAATAATATTAATTATTGTCAATTATACATTATTACTTATTATCTATTTGCGGATCGTATGGATATGCGCAAATATTGGTCGCGAATGAGCGTGTTGAGCATAATTAACAAGTGTAGTCATTGTTACTATTTTTCTATAGTTAACAGTAAATATTAGAAGTGTACGTTTTTGGAAACACCAAGAAAAAACATTTAAAGATAAAAGTAGATTATGAGCTACTTAGTCGACCAAAAAAAAAACCATATTTGGTTAACTGTTTGGTTGAATTTATAATAACTAGCATGTTTATGTTACTGCTCTATTTATTATCTAGGTTGTTTGGGGATGACAGAGACTGGAAAAGTGGGAATGTCATATTTTAGAAGCTTTACATTACAGGAAGTGACTATACGAAATATATTACAACTTTATAAATGTATTAATCAAATTAAATGAGAAAAGTGCCACCACTTTTGATAGTTTATATAGAAATTGGACGTTGTAAGTGAGTGTAGTACTCATATCAATACATTATATATTATGAAATGACCAAACACACACAGAATGTTTTGTACTGTATTGTTTCGTACAGTGGATCAACGCCACTGTACGTGTATGGGCGGGTGGGTGGGTCAATGCCAATGTACGTGTATGGGCGGGAGGGTGGGTCAACGCCACTGTACGTGTATTTAATGTATATCGATCTCCCACACAGGTAATCGGTACTATGGTTTTCAATAAAAGTCGTTTGTCAGAAGAATGAAAAGAACTGGGCCAAGCACCGACCCTTGAGGAACTCCTCTAGTTATTGTTTTTGGCTACTGCATTTATTATCATTGCAATAGCCAGTACAACTAAGGGGCCTATAGCTTCACGTGGAATCCAAACCACGAACTATTGGTCTAATTTTCAGATAACAGTATTCACAGTGGTTCTTTTACCTACACAAAATCTGAGCCCTGAATACCCTCGACAGGAACACCCTTGATATGTCAAGCAGTGTCCACGTCAATGACACCCGTTGATAGGCCAACAAAGATGACCGATCATACCAGAACCCATCGCCTGCAATCTATACATCATTTTGTCCCCGATTAGCTGGGTTAACTGCTCTATACCACTATTTCTGACAGTGTTTTATCTTTTCTAGATAAAACTGAAGAGATTTTCTAATAAATTGAGTGTCGCTCCATGTATTTGTTCTTATAATTACTGTGAAGAAATAGTGTTTTGCTTCAAAGACGCTCTCCAGTCTACCACTACTACTGTACACGTACGCAAATATTACTTATGAATTAATAATTTATAATCCAAATCAATTACTCTATATTTATTTACAACTGAACGGACTCGTCTTCAAAGTAAGCGCAAAAACTGTTTTATAAATATAATAAACAGTATCAACCTCTTTAAGTAAAGCCGCTAAAAAAGAACAAGTTCCAAAAAACGACAAAGCAAGGTGATACGTAGGAGGTGTCGATCTGTGTCCAGAACACAAAGGATATGACTTCACAAACGAATGTCCATTACTTACGGGCGGACGGGCGTGTGATAAGTACGGGCCAGTGGGCTCACGACATAAAGCAAGTAGCGTGCGGGAGAGACAGGCGCTAATCATATCGTGTTACTGGTCACACCTCACCGCCTTTTGTCGTAAATAGGCCCTACATAAACACATGTCGGTGAAGAGGTGACGGGCCCGCCATGCCTGTGGGACGCACACTCTCGCATACCAAGCAGGCTGCCGCGTTGATTACCTGCAGTGCGTAGACAAATGGGATTTATTACCTAGAATCCTCACTATGTAGGGCCCCCAAGCTTGCTTGTCTCTATTGTTTCCTTAAGTGTTATTGACGTTGCGTAAACACTGTTCTCGAATACACAACTAGATTGTAAACAAGAAAGTTTAGCTGATAAGTGTACTTACTAATGCAATTATAAGTATCACTAAGGAATACAGAGTGTTTTTTGCGATTTTACATCCACAATCTTCTCTATATTTCATACATTTCCCTAAACAACTATTAAAAATCTCAATAAACTCCATAAAGTAGAAAAAAACATGTTTTGGGGGGGCTTCACACACCTCTAAACCAAACTTTCAACTCACTAGCTAGATTGAAGCACCAGAGGAAATGTTAAGACAAGGATGTCAGCCGTAACACGTCGTACTTTCAAGCTTTACAGTATTACCCCTGAGTTATTACGTTTAAAACTACAGCAATCATGAAGTTAAATGAAAGACTTTATCCATTCTCAGTTTAATGAGTTCATCAAACGACTTACTACAGAAAATCTACATAGTATAGTTTCACCATTAATTGAGAAATAAAATCAAATCATAAATATCGGAATTATTTATTCTCTAAATGATCCAGTCATATTATGTTTACACTGTTGGTTTATTCCTGTTTTAGACTAATATTATCTAGACAACATTTTTAATAAAGCTACCAATATATAACGCTTCTTTTTATTAGGAAAGCAATAATTTATTATGATTTAAGTTTCATTATGAAGCCCTTCTAACGCCCAAACTACGAAATTGGATAAATATATTCTATTTTTCATATTTTTTTATAAGGAGACGCTGATCTCCCATTTTAAACTTCCTCAGCCCATTTCCGTATGCTTTAGATGTATGAGGAGACATAATTTACACAGAGTATGAGGGAGAACCAGTATAGTACAAGATCAGCATTAATTATAAAACTGTCCAGTCCACGCCAGGGCTTTCCTACTAACTCAGACTCAAAGCCCGGACGCCGTAGACCGCTCGGCTACCGGCCCTCCAAATTGATTTTATATGTCTAAAACACTATCATGCATTGATTGAGGACTAATAAATGTCGTAAATGGAACAATATGTGTCTTCTACATTCCTCTACATGTAAGGCAAGTACGAGCTGCATCCGAATGCCACATAATTTACCACATTATAATGTAAATTAACCTTCACAAAGAATATCCAGTAGAAAAACTTCTGTAAATGTTACAGAATATTTTATTAAGATTAATTTAAACTATTCCGAAACATATCTACAAACTACGTTTGTTTTACAGAAAAAATAATACCCATATCGTCATCCATGTTAAAACAAACGTACGATTTTCAAACAGTTGCTCGACTCTTTAGAACAGGTGATTCATATTAAGTTTAAGAATGTAAAATTTTTCTAGATTCACGATCATGGAAGTTGTTCATTCTGCTGAACAGGACAATTTATTACACTTCATACTGTACAATTTCCTTTATTCCACAAATAAAATAATGTTTAAGTACATGTTGATCTTAAAAACATTCCTTACCCATTCCCCATAGACTATATACCTCCGGGGAACGTATTCAGTTAGAATAAACGAAAGAAACAGTCAGTAACAGTTAAACATTACAAATAACTTCCAGTCAAGGTCACGATGTTGACCTGCGCTATCTATAACACTGACATATTACACCGCTCAGCCACACGATGGTTAAGTCCTGCTGATTAAAGGAACGTAAGAAGAAAAGTTTTCATTGTGTTTACAGGTTTAAATTTTATAACCTAAAATGGGTTTATGACTTATAAAACGTATTGCACATATTTGTTATATTTATTATATACGAGCTGATAGTATGATACAACGCAATGGTACCTCAAATCACAAACTATAATCTTTATATATTAATTCCGAAAAGCAAGTTGTAACATTTTAACACGAAGTTTATTCTATCCTAAAACAATCATTTGTGACATAGTTACACAATTACAAAATGTAAGTGTGATATTGTTAAGTCAGCAACAACTAAGGGAAACATCTGAGTATTGATTAACTCGACGATCGCCTTGCTCAATGATGAAAAAACTTCCTGCTGATCAGCTAAGGCAAACTAACCGCTATCCTAAACCTGTATCAGCAGGGAGATAGGATGCCAATGTCTGCGTGATGGATCATGCACTAGGGAGGATGCACGTTTTGTAACACCTCAGAATAATATTTATTTTCTCACTCAATCCTTTACATCTATATTTATCGAATAATTCAATATTTTTAAATACATTTTTTTTTAATTTAAAGAGACTATTTTATAACATTTGTTCTAATTATATACAACACATTCTATGACTATTTCAAAATTACACTCACTAGTTCACATAGGATCGTATATTTCTGTATACATTTAATTTAAATGGTTAAGTGAGTAGGGAGGCGACCAAATACCCTACAACACATGATGTTAGGTCTTACACAATGACTCACCATAGCGAAAAGTTTTTATATTCAACATTTGTCTTCCTAAAATATTTGTGAAGAAACGTCAACATGCTACCAATAAAAGGGGGAAAAGCGTTTGTAATTTCTCTGTAAATTAAACCAATACTACGTGATGCGGATTCCACGTTAAGCTGTACATACCTTAGTTCTTTGGCTATTGGTACTAAAGAACGGCTCTTGAATAAATTAGTTGATCTTAAATATCAGCAAGTCTTCACCTGTTCATCTAAACTCATCATTCGTTCGCCAACATGTTCACTTATATCATTTCGTCTGATTTCTAATTAATTAATTAAATGAACAGTTAAAAAAAAAATAAATTAACTTTAACGACTTGGTTGTATCAAGTCCGCTTAGGGGATGTTTCACACCATGGTCTGAGGGGGACTATGCCCTTGGCTTCTTTAAAATCCTTTTGAACTGTTATATTCATAAATACCTCTTTTAGTGTGGTAAAATATATAGAACAAATGTTGTATTTTTATTAATAAATTTATTATTTGTTATTTTGCCAGTGTCTCAAACTGACAAACTACTGCTATAGAGTTGACGTACAATCTTACCGTCATCAGGCTAAAACGTGCTGTTTTATTCAAACTGTACGGTTCGTGTTTATCTATAATTAACTATAGTGAACACTCTACGGTTACTAAAGTGCCATTCTAGTTGTTCATATTATGATATTTTAGTTTAAACATTTTAAGCAATCATATTTAAAGATTCACATCATTTTAACTCTAAAATAGTTATAAAAGTAATTGGAGTTTTAAAAAAAATCAACGTATGGTCCCTACAATAGTTCTACGACCCTTAAATGGCACTTCAAGAATTATATGATCATTTCTATGGACTTCTTGAAATAGAAAGTCACATTTTTGTTGAGTTTGTAAAGAAGAGAAACGTCCCCCTCTAATCCAATAAAATAACAGTTATATCTTTCGGTAAGATTAATGCAATTGTAAATGACTAAAAATTCCTTACGACAATCCTAGACTACTAACATACTTACAAATAAACTCATTGCGTATATTTACAATGGTAAAATGTCTATGCTGATACTCAATCTATTACGTTTATTTATAATATTTATCAAAAGCTATAAATTCAACCGTCAGACTATAATGTGACGCTAAAATAATCACCACAAAAGAAACTAAAAGTAATTTGAGGCTACAAAAGGAATCAATCCATTTAGTTCTTTCACCATCGGTCTCTCTCACCTGGTCTGCAAAATTAAAAACTCAGCACGCAACCTAACAACAAAAGGCGGTGAATTTCACAGGTCTCCAAACCATTAAGGATGGTATGGCTGATCCAACGCGTTCAGAGTAACAGCTGCACTTTAAGGACAGCTGACTGACCAGGAAAACGAAAAAACATAAATTTAATAGAATTACTGAAACTCAGGACTCAACTAATTATTTATGATACTTATTTAGTTTTTAATAATTTAACTATATACAAATAAAATTTCTTTTTGTTTACGTCTAATAAAAAATCTCACTACAAATACTGAAATGGTGCTCTGACTTTTTGTATAACCTATACCTAAAGATATTTTAATTTTGTAATATTATGATATGCAGAACACTGACAACTTTTCTAAATAGGTTAATATTCAGCAAAATGGCTGGACTTTAGGTAAAGAAAAACTCTTGAGGTGAGATCTATTGTTGACTGGACTACTAGTACTCAGGTTTGTGATGATAGTATTACCCCCTCTCCCATTCCTTAAAAGGCTTTTATAATAATTCTTTGGTGCAGTAAAGTCATAAGTATTTAGTCGTTTCCACTGTCTGGCTACCAACTCTGACTTTTATTACAAACAATGATTAACTAAACCACACAATATAGCATATTTACAAGTGTAAATTACCTGACGCTGTTTTTAGCACTTAAACCTATCTTTATTTACTGTAAAAAATGTTACTTAACATACACGAGTCTATGTTCATTCATCATCTGTCGATGTTCATGAACTGTCAATGTATAGAACTTGTAGAGTAGGATGAAAACTAAAGATCACACCGAACTCTTACACAAAGACTAGTCGGCCGAAGTATATTTCGATGTCTCAGTGCAATCCAGATGGTTCTGGTACTGAACGTTAAAACAGACGCAATTCATTTTTTGAAAGGATCTAAAAATTCACAGAAATTATAGAAAAGTCTGGAAGCTTCTAGATTATCTGAGAAACTGGAAACGATCTGCCACGCCCTGCAAAACAGAGAGAGTGAACCCGCAACGCTTCAACTATATACGTAATCCACATTAACATTATTAATGAACTTTATTGTAATTTGGACGTGTGAACAAGTATTAAATGTAGGCCTATATTTACGCCCAATTCAAGTTCATATCTCCAAATTAAGTATCTTACATACCATGAATACCAGATTTCAACTGACATTGCGTCTATACACCCGCTACCGCACCTGGATTTTAAACATCAATTTATTGTAAATTTACATTAAATTCGTTTCAATTCGTACACAATGTCCAGTCTTGAATAGGTTAATAATTATTGTTAAACATTGTTGCAACGTTTTCTGACTGAATGTACTTTGATTATTGACAGTACTGCAAGGTTTAAACATACTATCACTCAAATAAAGTGAGTAAAGAAAGAAGTTTTAAATCATTAGTTTAATACAGACAAAACTGAATAGTTTTGTTTTTATTTATTTATTTTATTTATTTTTTTTAGTGTGTTAAGGTGAGAGTTTGTAACGACTGTTTTTGGAAATCTACGTGTAACTTTGTAATTTTATTTTCAGTGACATGCTTCCAGTCAATCAAAGATGTATACGAGGTTATTATAAGTCGTGTTCCAAACTTTGAACATTTTTTTGTATAAGAACAAACTAAAGCAAAAAACACAAATCTCGTTTCAATGTATTAAATATTTATGTTCTCTTACGTTGCAACATTTACAATGGGCATACACCAACCACCCGCACTGGAACTATGTTAGCCGCTGAAGAATGCTTTAACCTCTCGACCTTACGACAATGGGCGATCACAAGTAGGCGATGAAGATAAAGCATGCGGGATGCTGCGCACACGCGTTCGTTTACATATGCAAATAAAAGACAGCTGTCTGAGTGTTCATCAATCAGCGTAAATGTGGCGCATGCGCACCATCAATCCGCCGTCAGCGTAGCTATTACAATATTATGTCAAACGCAATACCCAGACATGGATTGATGGGTCTGTAGGCCGCCGGGGACCCCCGGGGTGGAAGGCCCGTGCCGTATGGCTGGATGCCGACATCTGCCCAGTCCATACTTTTTACCGACTTCAGTATGAAAGATTAGTGATGAGGGAGGAGGTTTAAGGTGCTCATAAATTGTTTTGTAATTTTAATCCTGAATTGAATAATAGTGGGTTGTGTACTCGGAGTACATAACATAAATATTCACAGTCAGTGTACTTTATGTTTACCATCATCATAGTAGGATATCATCATCATCTTACCATTGAAATAAAGTTGGTTGATTTTGAATTTTTCTTTAATAAAGAAAAATTAGGGAACACACCTCCTCACTTCGCGTGCCAACCCTATCAGTTAATAAGCCCATGAACTCTCTACGCTTACTTCAAGCTGACACTGTATTTTTATAAGGACGTGTGTCGTCTTTTCTTTAGACGTCCTTCGTGAATTAGCAGACCAGAAAAACATTTGTTTATGATATACTAGAAAAACATTTTCTACCATTTCAAGATACAACATTCGAATGTTTGCTTTTACATGTAAGAAACTGTTTTTATACTGAACTCGCCGGCTTGAAAACCTGAAAATGAACTTTATTCAACGAGTGAGGTAGGCCTACTCTCCGTTAGCTCACTGGGGATTCAAACCTTGAAACTCATTCGGGTTTGTAGAGTGGCACTTTGTACAAACTCGTTTTTCTCAAAGTTACTTCTACATCTTTATAAAATGGATAGTATACAATTTTAGCTAAATGTTTATTATGTGTCAAAAACAATTCCAAACGAAATAGTATATCAGGTCAAACATTTGTAAGGGTTCAAAATAGTGCATTAAATAAATACATCAAATATTTCTCGATTTATATTATCTATTTGATTCTCTCTCACTTTCATGCATAACCTTAGCTTCTTACTAGACTTCAACAGTTCTTCCATAACCATATGTTGCCCGAAGTGGTAGACACTAATGCATTTAAGGACATAATTATACTTTCTGAGTGTTGGAATATGTTCCTGTGGAAATACGTTATTGATAAATTTTGAAATCTAATGTTTTTGCGCAACTTGGATGATTTTTAAGGTTTCTTACATTCGTGAGGTCAGTTCTCGAGCATTATATTTTTAGTTTATATTGCAAATCGGTCTAGTATAATCACAGTCTCCTTAACGCCAAAAGTACTTAAAGGTTTTGGCTTATGTTAGCAATTTTGTTTATAATTTCTTGCGCATAATCCAGTTATTATTTGTATACAATTGTTTAAACACTTTCACGTTCAGTTCATTCGACTCGTTAATTTTATTCAAGGATTGAACAATAGCTTATAAGGGTTTTATAAATATGTTATTTATAGTCCATACAAATATCATACCCACTAAATACCTCTCTCCCACTTCCAATTGAGCAATATTCTATATTTACATAGCATTTATAGAGGGCGATGTCATTGAAAAGGATAGTAAAATAAGAATGATGATATGAAAGGAAAAAAATATCTTTTTGTATACTAACATTAAAGTTGTAAGTCGTATTAAATTCACGCGTTAAAATATAATTTTAATATTCGTATACTAACAAACTACAAAATATACCACGACGATTTACTTTGTTTTTTAGTGTTATGGAGCAAGAAAATAACACCCAGGTCATAAACATATATTAAAAATAAAGAATCCAAATCATTTTCGTCAATTCAAAATATGATATTGTATATCACTAAAATCTGAAGTTTACTTAAGGGACTCCTAAGTTAACAAGTATTAAAGATCCATAAAAAACTTGGCATATAATTTATATCGTTAATTGTAGAAACCAATATTAGTATTGTTGTAAGAGATTATTTACTAACCAATTATTACAAACCATATTTATGGCATCTAAAGACGTAGTTACTAAACACTGAGATCATGTATTACACGTAAATCAAGCACCTTGGCATTAAAAAATGCTGAAAGAATACAAAATGATTGTTCCAACAGGTTAAAGTCCAATATAATGGTACAGTTTATGGAGACTCGTAGGCCGGCTGATGAGGCCGCATTACCTTTTGTCTATAACTTATCCAGGAACGAGGCAGGCGATTTTTGTTTCAAGGATAAATGGAGGTAAATTACACTCCAGCCACTTGTCATCACATGTAGTCCAGCTCCTGGCAGTCCTTATTTCAAGCGGAGTTGGTTGTCTTTTGAAAAACAGATTTTCGAATTTCCAAAGGTTTGTTCAATGACGATAATAAAATATTTCTTTATTTGCTGTCATGTGAGCACATCAGTGTGGTATTAGCTATAAGAAATCGTAATAAACGGGGTTTTTGAAATAGCACAAGCGATGAATAATGCAACTTCAAGTCGATGCAATTAATTGATAGTATAATATGAATTTAAACGAATAAAACCTTTATACAGAGGTGCTGAAAATTCTTAGAACGGTCTAATATCTCCTGCACTCGTAAACATACAAGCATAAAACTGTATACTGTACAGGGGATAAAATTGATCTTTTTGATGCAATGGCTAGATCTTCACCACCTCAGGGGATGGCCCGTAAGTAGTCGGTGGAAAATCGTAAATGTACTAATAGGTCCATGTCCATGTCCAATTTTAAAGGTCTTAATGAGTAGAACACCATACAGAAAATTAGGCCTCAAAAGATCAATCCTAATAAAATGGCGGGACTCGTAAGTTTCAATACTGATCTTATCCGCAAGTTCAAGAATGGCTTAATTTTATTGTAACCATATCAGATGAAGCCACAAAACTTCACACATTATTACCATACACAAACACCTACTTTAAGATGTGTTCAGTGTCCTGCTATTCCTCTGTGAAGACGGTCCACGAGGAGTTAGTAATACAATTTCTAAAGGGATGGTCAAGCAAAGAAGAATCCCGCAAACCGCATCTAAAAAGCGTTATCCATTACAAAATGGTTAGGTTTAAAAAATGTTAAACTGTCACCATTGGAGGGTCTACATAATGCACGAGGTTATTATATAAAATTTGGTAATATTTGAATACCACTGTACGTGTATGGGTGGCCGGGTTGATCAATACCACCCTTAGACAGTCTCTTCGGGTCAGTTCAGGTAGCTTTTTGTTGTTGCTATTTTATAAAAAGCAAAGTGGGGTCCACAAAAGTGTGGTTCATGTATTACAGTAGGAGGGTCCATTGATGTATGAACGGTGTGTTACGGTAGAAGGAGCCATCCAAGTGTAGGTCATGTGTGTTTGGGGAGAGGAGGGAGATCCATAAAGATCTGGTTTGTTTATTGGGTACAGGATCGAAGAGGGTTCGTGTATAGGGATGGGGAAAATCATATAAGTCTTCTTTGTTTTTCGGGTGTAGAATGGCTCGTTGAATAAAAGTTTGTGTGTTGGGGGAATCGTATAAATTCTGTATGCTTGTTGGGTGACGATTGGCAGTTGAAACTTGTCTCGTGTGTTCGTGTGTGGGAGCCATAGCAGTATTGTTCATGTGCTGGTGTAGGATGCCAATAAATGTCATTTTTCGTCAGCCTGGGAGGGACTATGCAAATTGAGGTATATGGGTCAACCAAGTGTGGTTCGTGTGCTTGTGTGAGATGGACCTTCGAAAAGTGTGGTTCATCGGAGTTGTAGGAAACATAAATTTTATTCATATGTAATAGTAGGATGGGCCATCGAAGTGTAATTTATTTGTTGGGATGGGTATGAACCAAATTTGAACCTTGTCAGTTTTAGGGTAGGAGGACTGTACAAAAATGTTGTTCGTGTGTTGGTATGGTGGGCATTACAATTTAGTTATCTGAAAACATGCGATAGTGTTTATACCTATAAAATCATATAGGCCTTCTAACAAAATTAACTAGCGTAGGTTTTTGAAAACGAAAGGTCAGTACAAAATAAATTAATATGAATGTCATGTTTTGAATTCTTATCCACCTCACATTAGGAACAATCCCTTTTGACCACCCTATCATATGAAGTAAAACCTAGGTGAGGACTGAGGTCAAAGACTGGAGAATAAAATAGAACTGCTCGTGTTGCTCTCGTAAAAGTACATAATTAAGTATAAAAGTAATTAATTAAGTTATTATGCTTTCTAATAAATCTATATAAGTCAGTTAAAAATCCAAATTATAACTAAATGACTAATAATAATTATTATTGCTATGTGAAGTACACAATGAGTTCTGAAGTGTGGAGACGTGTACAACATTACTATTGATGTTCCTTAGAAAATAGTATGGAGATTGAATTGTACACAAACTAGTGGATTAAGTTACCGAATTAAATAAAATAATAATAATAAAACTGAGTGTAGGGGTTTTGATCCGTGAGGTCAGGCACAGCCGTCATAAAAGTGTCAACCTACTTGGTTGCTCCTCTGGGCGGCGTTTTATCCGTGAGAAGGAGAAAGTGAGACTGCCGAACAGGGAAGGAAGGCAGCAGTTTGGGGGTGAACAACCGGGTGGTTACATGTCGGTCACTCGGCAGAAACATTTTACCTAACAGACATATATATTTGCTTTAGGTATATTGACTCTGCAATCGTATAGACTCTTATTCCAGTTGCTAGATGTCTGAAACAGATCGTGATTACTTCCAGAGCGATTTATTTACTAATTTCATTATTAGCTATGTATAATACAACTTTATCGATCAATGGCTCTGATTTAATTTGAATTTTTAATCTAAAAATTACATTATTTAATAATAATAATCTTACTAAAAAGCTTTATTTTTAAACAACCTACGTTGCATGGCAATTAAATTTAGAAAGTAAACATTATTATGCTTTCTAATAAATCTATATAAATCAGTTAAAAATCCAAATTATAACTAAATGACATATAGCAGTTGTATAAATCAACTTTAAAATTAACGTCCATTAACGGGGAGGAAATATGTTACGTTTAGGTAAACGGACGCCTACTGTCTGTATTTTATATAATAAATAAAATTATATAAGTACATTAAAGATGTAAAAATTAAACAAACTAATTTAAATTTCACTCAGCAAAAGTTAATTCTGCTAACTTACTCCATGATGTTGAGCTTCATTTAATTCAATTCGTTGTATTATATTAGTTACATTAATACCTAAACTATAGCTTAAACGCTACAGTTTTATTTTATAATTTGACTCCCGTTAGGCCCATTATTATAATCTTCAATAATAATCTTTATTGTATCAAACCTCAAATGAGGTATTACAATATATAATATATTAAAAAATAATAAATATAATAAAAGTTGAGTAAACTGTACATATAAATTACAGTTAAACTGAAAAAGAAGTCTTCTATTTTGTATAAACATTCTTCTAATAAATAGTAGTATATAATTTTGTTTAATTATTTCACTTCTAGATTTCTTAAATTATAAGGCATTATTTATATGATTTAATATCCATAAATTCATGATTTTTTGTGTTGTTGAGTATTTACAAATATAATTTTCAGTTGATTCAAATTTCTTGTTTCACGCTTATGGATATTTTGTTTTGAGGAAATGTATGCAAGTTAATTTCTATAATTATGTATATTCAAACAATAATGCAATAAACGTGTAGTGTTCCTCTTACTTGAAAATAAATATAACAATATTAATACATTTTTGTCACTTCCTCGATGTGGGGCAGAGGTTTTACCCGCAATTTTATGTTTAAAGTTAATTGTTGTTTAATTGTTATATAGGCCTACCCATATTTGACACCAAGTAGGCCTAATTAATTACGAAAAAAGCAAACTTTCTTATGTAAGTTATGTAGCCAAAGAAAATTGAATAAACAAGTGGAAAAAATTGATAAACATTTTCAAAGTAACACATTTTTATTTCACTCTTTCTCAGACAAACACGATGTATCTTAAAAATATATCTTTTGAAAACAGTAGATGCTGTGTTCTCGTTACGTCTAAAATGACACCTCATTCACAATATTCGGATGATAAACTACTTGGTTTCAATATAAACATTGCTACTATGGGAATAAATCCAATATACATAGCCTCTGCTGAATCTCAAGCAAAAACTCTCCTTGGAATTTGGGAATTTGGAAATTTGGATTTTGGAAATTGGAATTTGGAAACTGGACCTTCAGTCTGCATCCTAAACTGTTCATTGTAACAAGTGGTGCTATGGAGGCTGCTCCAAAAGTAATCGTTGGCCTACGAGTTAACGTGCAACTGTATTTTGTGCCAATCTCCCCAAAATTCATCTTGTCACTCTGTCGCCTCCTCTTCCACTTTCACTTTACTTTCGCGGGTCAAAATGCCGCCTGAGCGGTAAAGAGATTAATAGGAATATTTATGACGGTCTGTACCTAAAACCCCACGGATCAAAATTCCACCTCCCAAAACAACTAGTGGTTTGGAAAAGTTTACGTCTAAAAAGGAGACATTGTTGTTAATAAATAAGCCAGTACACTATTTCTGAGGCTTTTTATCTAATAATTGACATTGGTTTCCGTAATTTTTAAAAGATTTTAGCAAGTGAACAGCGCTTGGACTCAATAATTCCATACAACACAAATACCTAATTTAATAGGGTCCTTTATAACACATAATATCAAATAATCAACCTTAATCCCAATTTTCCTATATATAATTAATATAATAGGATATACTGCTAAATAAAAAATCAGTATGTTTTATTTAGCAGTAAAACTTTTAAGACTGAGAATCAGTATGAAAATAAAATGGTTCAACATAAATAACATTATATTTTGAAGGTGGAGCTGTACTTTTTTTCTTTTTTTTTTTATAAAATGGACTTTTTTTACTTTTTTCTATAAAATGGATGAACAAAGTCTAAAGTGTTTACACGCTGTTGTTGTTATTAATGTCATGTATTAAAACTACCAGAGATGTTTCAAAACATCAGAACATGAAAGAGCTCTTGGATACTTATGACTGCTCAGAAAGATGAAGAGTTAAGCAAGCATCACTTTGACGATCCAACAGCTTCGGATGTACTTTAACGGAACTGTTTAAATATAATATTATCCTGTATGTTATACATTTTCTTTAAGATCTAAATTAGCGAATAAAATACTTTATTTTAATTCTGAACATGAAGTATTGTTATGATTTATAAAAATCATGTTTTGTGTCTAATTCTTGCTGGAACGAATAATGTATGATAAAATTAAAAACTGGCTTTTACAGATTAAAAATTAACAAACAAGAATATGTTTCGCTTTATCTGAGGCAGAGAGAAAAAAATAGAGCGCGTTTTCAAATATTCGCTGCAAATACCTATTATTGGATAACAATTGATTAATATATATATATATATATATATATATATATATATATATATATATATATATATATATATATATATATTAATCAAAAGCAATACGTTTTTTACGTTATATCAAGATGATTTTTGCATTTCTCTTTTTAATAGACTGATTTTTTAAATAATTTAGTGAATTTTTTATTAAAATATGCATATTTTTTAAATTCTTTAATTGATATGTTTATACTTGAGGATTTAGAACAGAATAGGGGAGTTACTAACAACGGTGCTATCCCTGCCATTCACACATTGAACTGAAGAGCAATGTGTCCAATTTTCCTTACTTGACACCCATTCCGAGCATTATTTGATGTGACCTCTGTTTTTTCTTCTCTGTACCTGATGTTTGGAGTGTTGTACACAATATGGACAGCCATAAGTTTGAGGATGGATGTATCCTAACATGTCCTTTAAAATGTCAATAAGCCAAACAATAGTGAATGTAACTGCAGAGAAAGTGTGAGAGTAAATGACAATGAATACAGCGAACAGACATTACCCCAGGGTTATTGCTTTAAACAGCTGGTGTCAGATGTGTATTTGCATGAACCCCGTTAGGAGTTCCTGGATTGAACATCTGGTACTAGGGGTTGCACAAGTTCATAAGACAGTATTTATACAGCTTTCTAGTTAGTTGGGTATACTTTCAAACTCTGCTGTTAGACCAACTTAGTCTGCTAAAGGATGGCCATTAGATATTTTTAATATTGTTTTTAAATTTAGTAAAGGTTTAGCCACAGTTAAAATATGTCAAGGGTTTTTAGCCAATTCGTGTTTGACGTAATAACACCACGTGTATAGTATTTAACTTCTTGGACCAAGAAACAATTGTTGAAAAATTTCTAACTCTATGGAAGCCATCTCTTATTTTAAGACTTTTAAGTATAGTACCTTTCACCTGATGTTGGAAGGTAGTTTTTCATAGGTTAAATCGTTATGTTTATGATATAAAAAAAAACCATACAGGGTGATTGGCACTTGGTGTTTAGAATTATACTGGGTTATTTTTCATGGTGTTTGGAGTAAAACAGTGGGTTTGGAAATTTTTTATTTCGATTTCTCTTTCAATAGCGAGTTTTTTACAAAATTAGTGACTTGTGACTAATAAAGTCAGTTTTTTTCAAAAATAATCAAAATAAAATACTTAGAAATCCACAATATATTCCTAAAGAACATTAAATTTGCATAAGAATAAACAGTTTTTCGTTCAGATTTATTACCTTTTATTGTGGATTAAGGTGCATGAAAGTAGAACATTTTTTAATTTTTCAAATTCACTAGTAACTTTCATAGGAATTTTCATTGCCAAATAGCGAATGTAAAAGCTGTAAAACTATCTTCAAAACTTCCTTCATAAATCTTATTTTATTCGGTACATTGTACTTAAAGAACGTCTTTTGTTGGCTGACATAGATTTGTGTTTTTGTAACTGAAAAAACTGGTTTCAATAAATTATTTTACAGTCTTGTTATTTTATCAGTTGTAATTTTTATTAATTGCCAAAATCATGTGATTCAATAAAAGACAACAACACTTTTACATAGTAATAATATTTTTATTTACAAATCCAATAACTTTTTTAAACATTATTGAATGGCAATTTTTAACAAATGCTGAATATCACTTTCGAAGTGGCCTCCTGGCTTCCTTATACACATTGCTCGTACAGTAACATGAAAGGAGAGTTTATGTCAAACTATTGTTGCTGCTGCCTAAAACCTGTTCCTAAGATCTTCTTCGTTTTTAATCGTAGTAGAATAAACATGATCTTTCATTTTTTCCTATAAAACAAGTTCCGTAGGCGAGAGATCCGGCGATCTTGGTGGCCAAGCCATTGATCCTCCACGACCTACCCATGTGGGATAGTTTAAAAACAACTATCACCTTACTGCATTTGTAAAATGGGGTGGAGCACCATCTTGTTGGTAAATTAGTTTGTATTTTGGTTGAGTATCAGTCCAACAAGAATTCCCGCTGGTTATGTTGCAGAAAGGCAAAAAAATAGTAAAAAGTCACTAATTTTGTAAAAAAAACCTTTAAAAAATCGCTATTGAAAGAGGAATTTGAATTAAACAATTCTAAGAATACTGTTTTACTCCAAATACCATGAACAATAACCCAGTAAGATTCTTAACACTAAGTGCCGACCCCCTGTATAGGTATTAAAAAACTATGGACACGGTTGAGTTCATGTTTTTTTATTATTTCTGAGCATTTCTGAAATGAGTTCGTATTTGCAGTGCTGTAAAAAAAATATTGGGAAATTCATATGTTTAAAACGGATTTATCACTTTGGTACGTACTATTGAATAGCTTCTTAGATTACAGGTAACAAATGCTAAAATTTAGCTCTTGAGAAACACTTCAAAATAAGCTTTAAATTTTCAATGTATGTAATGATTATGGACAGAGTTATAAGTGGAAGTAATGCTATCCAATTTTGATGTAATGTGAATCTAACTTTGAATCATAATTGTATTGAAGTACAACAATCACTATGTTGTTGGAGACTTTAATAATTATAAGAACTACTACTAATTCTATAAAAATTACTATACGTTTTTTTAATGCCTAAAGTGAACAAACAAGTAATACACTTTTTAACATTATAAAGTTGAAAGTTTTTTTGAAATTGAAATGTTCGATTGTCTTTAGATCGTACATCAATTTGTTGTTCATTTGTCATTGGGCTATTAATTAATGACACTTTCTAAGGAATAGTCGACCTTAGTTTGTAACAATGACTACATTCGCTCATCTACACTCATCACACTCATTCGAAATCCATATTCGCTCATATCTTGACGATCGGCGTCTTATGAATAAATAAATAAAATCAATATACATCTGCAGTACACAATTAATGTTCTACGTATTTGATGAAATTTTTGAGTACGTATTCTATTATGTTTAATGTGGGTTATGGAATTCATATTTATATCTACGAATAATGAAAAGCATAAGATATGTTTTAAAAATAACAAATAAACAATTTACACTCCTTTAGATTAAATTGACCTAATTGAGTAAGTTCATGCAGACTTTGAAGAATCGTATAAGTATGTTTACAATGATCATTAATTAAAATAATATAGTTCTCTTATTTATTAATAGGACTACATAACTTAAGAGTTATACTGAAACAAGCTTTTTATCCCTGTTAATAAACTTAACTTTATTAAATAACATGTTTAAAATATTTTATATAACTAGCTTTAAATATATAAAACGTTTATTATGAATTGAAAGCTCAAATATTGATATAAAACCTACTTATATAATTGAATACATATATGTGTATTTATTACTTATACTTATAGTTTTGAAACTTCTGTTACTCTCTTTCTTTAAAACATTTAAACATATTAGGATTGAGGACTTTGACTTCATAAATATTATCCATGATATGTCATACCTGAAGAATTATACATGTGCATAAAAAGCGCTCGTTCTCTTTTAGTTAAATGTATTACATACAAGTGTATATTTTAACGTATCTTGACATTTATTTCAAACATTTAAACCATTATATGTCATAATAACCTATAAATATCAGTTAATAACCTATAAAACTGAAATAAGTAAAAGAGACTTCATTATAAAACGTAGTTAATATATAAATATTGTCAAATTCTTCGTTAAATATAGAAACAACTTGTCATCAGGAGTGTCTAGATCATTAACATTGTGTCCACACATGCCTCGCCGGCCAGCTGACAGTTCAAAAATGTGCTGCCACAGTCTACGTAAACTTGCATGACGTCAGGTGCCTAGCGTCTACGGCTCTTGAAATATTCTGTAGACGAGTCATAAAAAAAGTGTTACATATTTTATTTAAAATTTTGTGATGATTAAAAAGTAAAAAAAAAACATAAGCAAACTGAGCAAAGAGAAAGACATAAAATAACTTTTTTTTTAACTAAGAAGGACCTAATCGATAAAATAAACAAACAAAATTAAAGGAATAAAAATATCCAAATAACAATCAAATAGAATATATATAAACTAAATTTGCAAGGGTATTTTCATAAGCAAAGCTTCAACGGATATCCTATAGCATAAATACTTAGTTGAAATGTATAAAGCCGAATATCAAAATTATAACAACCGGAAAGACTAAAGTAATCCTATATTAATCTGAGCAGAAATAAAATATAATAACTGCAGTTAATTAATAAACTTCAATGGTTTTCACTATCAAAACTTGAGAATTTATTATTTTGTATATCATTATTGCTATGTATTTATTATTAAGACACAGTTTTCGTCAACGTATGGAAAAATATTCAATTCGACTTAATGTATTGAATGTATATGAGTGAATATAATCTTTGTTAATAACAAAAGCTGGCTATTCCGTACAAAGGGGAGCTTATACTTTAACGTAGAATCCGAACCATGAAATATTGGTCAGATTTCAGGTGAAATGACAAATTTCATACTCAGTTGATACAGTTCATACTCCTTTGATTTTTGGTATCCAATCCATATGGTCACGTCAGACTTATCTGCATCGACGATAACCTTTGAGCGGACACCAAGACAGTATTAGAGGCCTAGGAATAAAGCCTACCACCTACCGTACAATCCCCACAATACATATCTCCAAAGGAGCTGGGTTACAGGACTGCGTCATAGTGACGCTTATCTTCAAGTTACGGGTAATTTTGGATTTCGTATGAGTGTTGAGTGTTATGAGCGAGTGTATCTTTGTTACAAACTTAGGCCGACTACCCATCAAAAAGAACTTTTAATTAGCTTAGTAATAAGTTCTGATTGTATCAGGTGATCCCCTTGAATAAACTTGTTGACTCTGACTGACATTGAACTGAACACATTTTACTTACGAATCGAGTCTTCAGCAAACCAATCTACAGAATTATTTCATCTAATTTATAATCTCGCATGAAATTAGTTTTAAACCTTATACTGTTGTATCAATGATTTATACTAATATCAATCTTAAAATTATGTAGATTTTAATTGAGTACATAGAATTTCATAAATAGTTGAAAGTTTAATTTAGCAGAAACATGACATTCATGTGAATGCCAAACATTTTCAGAGCCAACTAATTAAGTACAGGATAATTTAAGCAATTAAGTTACCAGTCTTTGTTAGAAATTCTTAGAATAATTAAGTTATTCTAAACACAATTTAATGTTTGTATCATACGAAAGGTTTACTCATTATATTTCCTATGAAATATGGGAGAATCTATTTATATCAGAATAAGTGGTTTCACGATGCGATAATTATGAATTAGGGTTGCTCGTTAGTTATAAGTATTTAGTATATTAGTGTCTGGAATTTTTCAACTAACATTGTTTAGCATGGCTATTCCTTTCTCACATTTTATAATTTTATAAATTAAAATAGTTGGGTTATATTTATTGCAGGTTTTTTTCAAAGGGAAGTAATCATAAATGTACAATATGTACCATTGTACAATAAAAATAGTAAAAATGTAAATTTTTGAAATACGAGTATTTAATTTAATTCGTATGATACTACTGTCAAAATCACCGATCGTGCACAAGAGTGAAACAGTTTATTGGCCATTACTAGAAATACAAGTCTATTATTTCTCGTGAATGGCCTGAAAAGCACTTTTTTGTTTCTACCACTAAAATATTCCAAATTTGGGATTTTTATTTATTTTTAAAGTTATGGTTTTCATCAACGTAACAGGTATAGAAGTGTAGGTCAAAATTTAGCGGCATCTTAGATTAAAAAAATTTCCAGAATATAGAGCTAAACATCGGAAAATACACTAAAAACTAGTCTAATACTGTGTGGTTCGGATTCTACATGTAGGTGCCTTCGACGTCCTTGCCATCAAGTTCTTCATAAATAGTCCTTTGTAATTATTAGTCTTCTTAAGTTGGTAACACATACCACATTAATTTATGTACGTCCATTTACAACCTGTGTTCACATATTTTAAACGTTTTAAATATAAATAAATATGATAACGAATTATGTGCAGAAGTATTATGTAGCAGATAAATCACTACGCCTAACTCATAAGGTATGCAACAACCATCTTTTGCGCTTTTAGGCTGAAAGATTGATAAGCAAAGTTTTGACAGAAAACGGCTTTCACAACGGAACCTGGCAGAAAACGGCTTTCACAACGGAACCTGGCAGAAAAGGTGTTTTTATTACGAAGCTCTCTGTTCTGAGAAGTTTTCAAATGCCGTTATGTCTCACCTTGTTCTATTTATACGTTCTGCTTTCTTTGTATGATTTATTCTTTAGATATTGTGTTTAGTATACAATCAAAAAAGAATATACTATCCTATTGGGTGTAATATTCAATAGGATAGTTTATATTTTTATACGTTGAAACTAAATACAAGTAAATAGAACTGTTAATTTATATATTGGCTACAAAACTTATATAGTATGTTTTATATAAAACATAAATAAAATGATATAGATATACGAAACAATTATACCTCAGTTTCCTACTGTTTATTGTCTTACTACCTGTCTAATGAATTTAATAAAAATGGCTGTCTTAAAATCTTTATTAAATAAAACCATCTTGATTTTTTTTCAATTCATCTGAAAAAATGTATGTTTGAATAAAAATCTACTTGCTATAAAAATCTGAACTTTTTTTATATATCACACAATGAAATGGAACGTAAGATATATAATTTAATTTACTTTATCGTAAAGCATTTAACATTGTTTCCTCGGCATTCAAACAAAACTAGGCTTATATCTTCTAGCATTTGACAGTGATGTCATTCTACAGAATTAGTTGGTCCAATGGATAGTTTGTTGCATGTACTTCGAACGCGCAATTGAAATATTTTAAAATATAAAAATGCATTTCAGTATCTGTTTGAATATCGTTAAGAAACGAACATTCGTTCCACATAGTAATAAGTGAGGGCAATACCAAATGTTGGGTTACAGAGGTATTAGTAGTATACTAGTTCAATTTATGTAATCATTAAAGGCTGATTAATTTAATTGAATTTCACTAACGTGTATTTTAAAATCGTCACAGTAGTTAGCTGTCGTGTATCTGGATTAAAACTCTGTTCCAGATTGCCTGCAAGACTCTCAACAGGTCCAAGTGAGCATTTTAGTGATTGATATTTGGAAAAAAATCCCAATGATATTGGATAGAATAGTTATCTTCATTGATCAAAATGGAATTACACTTGAGTATAATATCAACATTACCTCCCCTAACTATACATTTATTCGTTGTAATGTTCCCCTTAACTTATATATAAAATACGCTAGATTAGTCATACAATATATTGGTTAGAGATCTGCAATAACGAAATTCCTTATATTAAACATAAACTTTATCAAGATTAAGGAGATTTAAGGAGGTTTACAAAAGTTAAGGAGTTATATTTTAGTAACTCAGTACTTAATTGCAAGTTTAATGAAGCCTAAATAAGATTTTCTGAGCTTCTTTTATATCCCTGTGTTTGAATGGATCTTCAGGTAAATAGTATGCATAGTATCGTTAGTCTGGATGAGAAGGAACCTTTATTAAATTATTATTATATTTTAAAACATTATGCATGTTATTAATTTAATTTACGTTTTCCAAAGACTGATTTCTAAAACTATTACCAGTTTCTCCATTATTAATTCAAATAATATTTTATATGTAGGTTCAGATAGTATAGATTTATTAGATTAACAGTCATTGGATTTCATTTCCATTTATTACAATATCAAGTGACCAATAAATTTCTATTAACAATCAACTAAAAAAACTGTCGAGAAGATTTAAAACTCTTTACGGAGACAAAAACTATAAACCTAAAGATTATGCTCACGTAAAAAAAAAAAATAGAAATAAACAAATAAATTGTTAAAGGATTTATCTTAGATTATAAAATTTACTACCCAAATAAAGTCAGCTTACAATATTTGCTTAAAGGATCTATTAAAGTACAGTAGTTAGAATGTATATTGTGAATTACATGGTATTCAACTAAAAATAATTTAGTTGACTAAAGTTTTGAAATTATACTTTTATGAATTAAAATGACTTTAACTGCAACGATAACAATCAAAGAAGGTCCATGCACATGAAACTACACCCAGTGGTTGGTTCAACGATAACAATCAGAGAACGTCCATGCACAAGAAACTACACCGAGTGGTTGGTTCAACGATAACAATCAAAGAACGTCCATGCACATGAAACTACACCCAGTGGTTGGTTCAACGATAACAATCAAAGAACGTCCATGCACATTAAACTACACCCAGTGGTTGGTTCGACGATAACAATCAAAGAACGTCCATGCATATGAAACTACACCCAGTGGTTGGTTCAACGATAACAATCAAAGAACGTCCATGCACATGAAACTAAACCCAGTGGTTGGTTCAACGATAACAATCAAAGAACGTCCATGCACATGAAACTACACCCAGTGGTTGGTTCAACGATAACAATCAAAGAACGTCCATGCACATGTAACTACACCCAGTGGTTGGTTCAACGATAACAATCAAAGAACGTCCATGCACATTAAACTACACCCAGTGGTTGGTTCAACGATAACTCACAAATACTAATTAAAAAGTTACTAAACTTTATCTAGAGAGTGTGACTTGGTTCCCCTATTGATGATAGAGACATAACTAATTAATGTGGTGTAGTTTAAAATTGTAACCAACTACAATTAAAATGGTAATTATTTAGAGAGCGACACTTGTTTACCCTTATTGATGGTAGAGACATAACTAACTAATGTGGTGTAGTTTAAAGTTTGTAACCAACATCAATCAACATATGGTGTAGTTTAGAGTTTGTAACCAACTTTAATCCATATCGTATTTATTTAGAGAGCGTGACTTCTTTACCCCTATTGATGGTAGAGAAATAACTAACTAATATGGTGTAGTTTAAAGTTTGTAACCAACTTCAATCCACATCGTATTTATTTAGAGAGCGTGACCTCTTTACCCCTATTGATGGTCGAGAAATAACTCACTAATGTGGTGTAGTTTAAAGTTTGTAACCAACTTCAATCCACACCGTATTTATTTAGAGAGCGTGACTTATTTACCCCTATTGATGGAAGAGAAATAACTAACTAATATGGTGTAGTTTAAAGTTTGTAACCAACATCAATCAAAATCGTATTTATTTAGTGTGCGTGACTTGTTTACCACTATTGATGGTAGAGACATAACTAACTAATGTGGTGTAGTTTAAAGTTTGTAACCAACATCAATCCACATCGTATTTATTTAGGGAGCGTGACGTTTTTACCCCTATTGATGGTCGAGAAATAACTAACTAATGTGGTGTAAGTTAGAGTTTGTAACTAACATCAATCAAAATCGTATTTATTTAGAGAGCGTGACTTGTTTACCCCTATTGATGGTAGAGAAATAACTAACTAATGTGGTGTAGTTTAAAGTATGTAACCAACTTCAATCCACATCGTATTTATTTAGAGAGCGTGACTTATTTACCCCTATTGATGTAAGAGAAATAACTAACTAATGTGGTGTAGTTTAAAGTTTGTAACCAACTTTAATCCACATCGTATTTATTTAGAGAGCGTGTCTTATTTACCCCTATTGATGGAAGATAAATAACTAACTAATGTGGTGTAGTTTAAAGTTTGTAACCAACTTTAATCCACATCGTATTTATTTAGAGAGCGTGTCTTATTTACCCCTATTGATGGAAGAGAAATAACTAACTAACGTGGTGTAGTTTAAAGCTTGAAACCAACATCAATCAAAATCGTATTTATTTAGAGAGCGTGACCTGTTTACCCCTATTGATGGTCGAGAAATAACTAACTAATGTGGTGTAGTTTAAAATTTGTAACTAACATCAAACAAAATCGTATTTATTTAGAGAGCGTGGCTTGTTTACCACTATTGATGGTAGACACATAACTTACTAATGTGGTGTAGTTTAAAGTTTGTAACCAACATCAATTGAAATCGTATTTATTTAGAGAGCGTGACTTGTTTACCACTATTGATGGTAGAGACATACTAACTAATGTGGTGTAGTTTAAAGTTTGTAACCAACATCAATCCACATATGGTGTATTATAAAGTTTGTAACCAACTTTAATCCACATCGTATTTATTTAGAGAGCGTGACCTGTTTACCGCTATTGATGGTAGAGAAATAACCAACTAATGTGGTGTAGTTTAAAGTTTGTAACCATTTTTAATCCACATCGTATTTATTTAGAAAGCGTTACTTGTTTACCCCTATTTATGTTAGAAAAATAACTAAGTAATGAGTTGTAGTTTAAAGTTTGTAACCAATTTTAATCCACATCGTATTTATTTAGAGAGCGTGACTTGTTTACCACTATTGGTGTTAGAAAAATAACTAACTAATGTGGTGTAGTTTAAAGTTTGTAACCAACTTCAATCCACGTCGTATTTAATTAGAAAGCGTGACTTGTTTACCCCTATTGGTGTTAGAGAAATTACTAACTATTAAGGTGTAGTTTAAAGTTTGTAACCACCATCAATCCACATCGTTTTTATTTAGAGAGCGTGACTCGCTAACCATAATTGATGGTAGAGAAATAACTAACTAATGTGGTGTATTTTAAAGTTTGTAACCAACATCAATCCACATTGTATTTATTTAGAAAGCGTGACTTGCTAACCACAATAGATGGTAGAGAAATAACTAACTTATATGGTTCATTTTAAAGTGTGTAACCAACTTCAATCCACATCGTATTTATTTAGAGAGTGTGACTTGTTTACCACTATTGATGGTAGAGAAATAACTAACTAATGGGGTGTAGTTTAAAGTTTGTAACCAACATCAATCTACATCGTATCTATTTAGAGAGCGTGACCTGTTTATCCCTATTGATGGTAGAGACATAACTAACTAATGTGGTGTAGTTTAAAGTTTGTAACCAACTTTAATCCACATCGTATTTATTTAGAGAGCGTGTCTTATTTACCCCTATTGATGGAAGAGAAATAACTAACTAATGTGGTGTAGTATAAAGTTTGTAACCAACATCAATCCACATCGTATTTATTTAGAGAGCGTGACCTGTTTATCACTATTGATGGTAGAGTAATAACTAACTAATGGGGTGTAGTTTAAAGTTTGTAACCAACATCAATCCACATCGTATTTATTTAGAGAGCGTGACTTGTTTACCCCTATTGATGGCAGAGTAATAACTAACTAATGGGGTGTAGTTTAAAGTTTGTAACCAACATCAATCCACATCGTATTTATTTAGAGAGCGTGACTTGTTTACCCCTATTGATGGTAGAGTAATAACTAACTAATGGGGTGTAGTTTAAAGTTTGTAACCAACATCAATCCACATCGTATTTATTTAGAGAGCGTGAACTGTTTATCACTATTGATGGTAGAGACATAACTAACTAATGTGGTGTAGTTTAAAGTTTGTAACCAACATCAATCCACATCGTATTTATTTAGAGAGTGTGACTTGTTTATCCCTATTGATGGTAGAGTAATAACTGACTAATGGGGTGTAGTTTAAAGTTTGTAACCAACATCAATCCACATTGTATTTATTTAGAGAGCGTGACTTGTTAGAGGTTAGTGATCGTAACCTGTTTATCACTATTGATGGTAGAGACATAACTAACTAATGTGGTGTAGTTTAAAGTTTGTAACCAACTTTAATCCACATCGTATTTATTTAGAGAGCGTGACTTATTTACCCCTATTGATGGAAGAAAAATAACTAACTAATATGGTGTAGTTTAAAGTTTGTAACCAACTTCAATCCACATCGTAATTATTTAGAAAGCGTGACTTGTTTACCCCTATTGATGTTAGAGAAATAAATAACTAATGTGGTGTAGTTTAATGTTTTTAACCAACTTTAATCTACATCGTATTTATTTAGAGAGCGCGACTTCTTTACCCCTATTGATGTTAGAGAAATAACTAAATAATATGGTGTAGTATAAAGTTTGTAACCAACTTCAATCCACATCGTATTTATTTAAAGAGTGGTCCTGTTTACCCCTATTGATGGTCGAGAAATAACTAACTAATGTGGTGTAGTTTAAAGTTTGTAACCACCATCAATCCACATCGTTTTAATTTAGAGAGCGTGACTCGCTAACCATAATTGATAAAAAAGAAATAACTAACTAATGTGGTGTAGTTTAATGTTTTTAACCAACTTTAATCCACATCGTATTTATTTAGAAAGCGTGACTTGTTTACCCCTATTGATGGTAGAGAAATAATTAACTAATGTGGTGTATTTTAAAGTTTGTAACCAATATCAATCAAAATCGTATTTATTTAGAAAACGTGACTTTTTTTACCCCTATTGATATTAGAGAAATAACTAACTAATGTGGTGTAGTTTAAAGTTTTTAACCAACTTTAATTCACATCATATTTATTTAGATTTATTTGAGAGCGTGATCTGTTTCCATAGATTAGACATAACTAACTAATATAGTGTAGTTAAATTTGTAACAACTTCATCCACGTGTATGATTGAGAGCGTGACTTGCTTACCCCTATGATGGTCGAGAAATAACTAATATGGGTGTGTTTAGTTGTAACCACCTCAATCCACATCGTATTTATTTAGGAGCGTGACTGTTTACCCTTTGATGTGAGAAATAACTAACAATGTGGTGTAGTTAGAGTTTACAACATCAATCAAAATGTATTATTAGCGGTGACTTGTTTACCTTTAGGTAGATAATAACTAACTAATGGGTGTAGTTTAAAGTTTGTAACACATCAATCACTCGTATTTATTTAGGGAGCGTGACCTGTTACCTATTGATGGTCGAGAAATAACTAACAATGTGGTGTAGTTAAGTTGTAACAACATCAATCAAAATCGTTTTATTAGTCTGCGTGACTTTATCCCTATTGATGGTAGAGAATAATAACTAATGTGGTGTAGTTTAATGTTTTTAACCAACTTTAATCCACATCGTATTTATTTAGAAAGCGTGACTTGTTTACCCCTATTGATGCTAGAGAAATAATTAACTAATGTGGTGTATTTTAAAGTTTGTAACCAATATCAATCAAAATCGTATTTATTTAGAAAGCGTGACTTTTTTACCCCTATTGATATTAGAGAAATAACTAACTAATGTGGTGTAGTTTAAAGTTTTTAACCAACTTTAATTCACATCATATTTATTTAGAAAGCGTGACTTATTTACCCCTATTGATGGTAGAGAAATAACTAACTAATAAGGTGTAGTTTAAAAATTGTAACCAACTTTAATTCACGTCGTATTTATTTAGAGAGCGTGATCTGTTTACCCCTATAGATAGTAGACAAATAACTAACTAATATAGTGTAGTTTAAAATTTGTAACCAACTTCAGTCCACGTCGTATGCATTTAGAGAGCGTGACTTGCTTACCCCTAATGATGGTCGAGAAATAACTAACTAATGTGGTGTAGTTTAAAGTTTGTAACCACCATTAATCCACATCGTATTTATTTAGGGAGCGTGACCTGTTTACCCTTATTGATGGTCGAGAAATAACTAACTAATGTGGTGTAAGTTAGAGTTTTTAACTAACATCAATCAAAATCGTATTTATTTAGTCTGCGTGACTTGTTTACAACTATTAAAGGTAGATACATAACTAACTAATGTGGTGTAGTTTAAAGTTTGTAACCACCATCAATCCACATCGTATTTATTTAGGGAGCGTGACCTGTTTACCCCTATTGATGGTCGAGAAATAACTAACTAATGTGGTGTAAGTTAGAGTTTGTAACTAACATCAATCAAAATCGTATTTATTTAGTCTGCGTGACTTGTTTATCCCTATTGATGGTAGAGACATAACTAACTAATGTGGTGTAGTTTAATGTTTGTAACCACCATCAATCCACATCGTATTTATTTAGGGAGCGTGACCTGTTTACCCCTATTGATGGTCGAGAAATAACTAACTAATGTGGTGTAAGTTAGGGTTTGTAACTAACATCAATCAAAATCGTATTTATTTAGAGAGCGTGACTTGTTTACCACTATTGATGGTAGACACATAACTAACTAATGTGGTGTAGTTTAAAGTTAGTAAGCAACATCAATCAAAATCATATTTATTTAGAGAGCGTGACTTATTTACCAGTATTGATCGTAGAGACATAACTAACTAATGTGGTGTAGTTTAAAGTTAGTAAGCAACATCAATCAAAATCATATTTATTTAGAGAGCGTGACTTGTTTACCACTATTGATGGTAGACACATAACTAACTAATGTGGTGTAGTTTAAAGTTAGTAAGCAACATCAAACAAAATCATATTTATTTAGAGATCGTGACTTATTTACCACTATTGATGGTAGACACATAACTAACTAATGTGGTGTAGTTTAAAGTTAGTAAGCAACATCAATCAAAATCATATTTATTTAGAGAGCGTGACTTATTTACCACTATTGATCGTAGAGACATAACTAACTAATGTGGTGTAGTATAAGTTGGTAACCAACATCAATCCACATATGGTGTATTATAAAGTTTGTAACCAACTTTAATCCACATCGTATTTATTTAGAGAGCGTGACCTGTTTACTTCTATTGATGGTAGAGAAATAACTAATTAATATGGTGTAGTTTAAAGTTTGTAACCAACATCAATCCACATCGAATTTATTTAGAGAGCGTAATTTGTTTACCACTATTGATAGTAGCGAAATAACTAACTAATATGGTGTATTATAAAGTTTGTAACCAAATTTATTCCACATTGTATTTATTTAGAGAGCGTGACCTGTTTACCCTTATTGATGGTAGATAAATAACTAAATAATATGATGTAGTTTAAAGTTTGTAACCAACTTCAATCCACATCGTATTTATTTAGAGAGAGTTACTTGTGTACCCCTAATGATGTTAGAGAAATAACTAACTAATGTGGTGTAGTTTAAAGTTTGTAACTATTTTTAATCCACATCGTATCTATTTAGAAAGCGTTACTTGTTTACCCCTATTGATGTTAGAAAAATAACTAACTAATGTGGTGTAGTTTAAAGTTTGTAACCAATTTTAAACCACATCGTAATTATTTAGAGAGCGTGACTTGTTTACCACTATTTATGTTAGAAAAATAACTAACTAATGTGGTGTAGTTTAAAGTTTGTAACCAACATCAATCAAAATCGTATTTATTTAGAGAGCGTAACTTGTTTACCCTTATTGATGGTAGAGAAATAACTTACTAATGTTGTGTAGTTTAAAATTTTTAACCAACAACGATGAAAATCGTATTTATTTAAAGAGCGTGACTTGTTTACCCCTATTGATGGTAGAGAAATAACTAACTAATGTGGTGTAGTTTAAAGTTTGTAACCAACTTTAATCCACATCGTATTTATTTAGAGAGCGTGACTTATTTACCCCTATTGATGAAAGAGAAATAACTAACTAATATGGTGTAGTTTAAAGTTTGTAACCAACTTTAATCCACATCGTATTTATTTAGAGAGCGTGTCTTACTTCCCCATATTGATGGAAGATAAATAACTAACTAATGTGGTGTAGTTTAAAGTTTGTAACCAACTTTAATCCACATCGTATTTATTTAGAGAGCGTGTCTTATTTACCCCTATTGATGGAAGAGAAATAACTAACTAATGTGGTGTAGTTTAAAGCTTGAAACCAACATCAATCAAAATCGTATTTATTTAGAGAGCGTGACCTGTTTACCCCTATTGATGGTCGAGAAATAACTAACTAATGTGGTGTAGTTTAAAGTTTGTAACTAACATCAAACAAAATCGTATTTATTTAGAGAGCGTGGCTTTTTTACCACTATTGATGGTAGACACATAACTTACTAATGTGGTGTAGTTTAAAGTTTGTTACCAACATCAATTGAAATCGTATTTATTTAGAGAGCGTGACTTGTTTACCACTATTGATGGTAGAGACATACCTAACTAATGTGGTGTAGTTTAAAGTTTGTAACCAACATCAATCCACATAATATGGTGTATTATAAAGTTTGTAACCAACTTTAATCCACATCGTATTTATTTAGAGAGCGTGACCTGTTTACCGCTATTGATGGTAGAGAAATAACTAACTAATGTGGTGTAGTTTAAAGTTTGTAACCATTTTTAATCCACATCGTATTTATTTAGAAAGCGTTACTTGTTTACCCCTATTGATGTTAGAAAAATAACTAACTAATGAGGTGTAGTTTAAAGTTTGTAACCAATTTTAATCCACATCGTATTTATTTAGAGAGCGTGACTTGTTTACCACTATTGGTGTTAGAAAAATAACTAACTAATGTGGTGTAGTTTAAAGTTTGTAACCAATTTCAATCCACGTCGTATTTAATTAGAAAGCGTGACTTGTTTACTTCTATTGATGTTAGAGAAATTACTAACTATTAAGGTGTAGTTTAAAGTTTGTAACCACCATCAATCCACATCGTTTTTATTTAGAGAGCGTGACTCGCTAACCATAATTGATGGTAGAGAAGGAACTAACTAATGTGGTGTATTTTAAAGTTTGTAACCAACTTCAATCCACATCGTATTTATTTAGAGAGTGTGACTTGTTTACCACTATTGATGGTAGAGAAATAACTAACTAATGGGGTGTAGTTTAAAGTTTGTAACCAACATCAATCTACATCGTATCTATTTAGAGAGCGTGACCTGTTTATCCCTATTGATGGTAGAGACATAACTAACTAATGTGGTGTAGTTTAAAGTTTGTAACCAACTTTAATCCACATCGTATTTATTTAGAGAGCGTGTCTTATTTACCCCTATTGATGGAAGAGAAATAACTAACTAATGTGGTGTAGTTTAAAGTTTGAAACCAACATCAATCCACATCGTATTTATTTAGAGAGCGTGACCTGTTTACCCCTATTGATGGTCGAGAAATAACTAACTAATGTGGTGTAGTTTAAAGTTTGTAACTAACATCAAACAAAATCGTATTTATTTAGAGAGCGTGGCTTGTTTACCACTATTGATAGTAGACGCATAACTTACTAATGTGGTGTAGTTTAAAGTTTGTAACCAACATCAATTAAAATCGTATTTATTTAGAGAGCGTGACTTGTTTACCACTATTGATGGTATAGACATAACTAACTAATGTGGTGTAGTTTAAAGTTTGTAACCAACTTTAATCCACATCGTATTTATTTAGAGAGCGTGTCTTATTTACCCCTATTGATGGAAGAGAAATAACTAACTAATGTGGTGTAGTTTAAAGTTTGAAACCAACATCAATCCACATCGTATTTATTTAGAGAGCGTGACCTGTTTACCCCTATTGATGGTCGAGAAATAACTAACTAATGTGGTGTAGTTTAAAGTTTGTAACTAACATCAAACAAAATCGTATTTATTTAGAGAGCGTGGCTTGTTTACCACTATTGATGGTAGACACATAACTTACTAATGTGGTGTAGTTTAAAGTTTGTAACCAACATCAATTAAAATCGTATTTATTTAGAGAGCGTGACTTGTTTACCACTATTGATGGTAGATACATAACTAACTAATGTGGTGTAGTTTAAAGTTTGTAACCAACATCAATCCACATAATATGGTGTATTATAAAGTTTGTAACCAACTTTAATCCACATCGTATTTATTTAGAGAGCGTGACCTGTTTACCGCTATTGATGGTAGAGAAATAACTAACTAATGTGGTGTAGTTTAAAGTTTGTAACCATTTTTAATCAACATCGTATTTATTTAGAAAGCGTTACTTGTTTACCCCTATTGATGTTAGAAAAATAACTAACTAATGAGGTGTAGTTTAAAGTTTGTAACCAATTTTAATCCACATCGTATTTATTTAGAGAGCGTGACTTGTTTACCACTATTGGTGTTAGAAAAATAACTAACTAATGTGGTGTAGTTTAAAGTTTGTAACCAATTTTAATCCACGTCGTATTTAATTAGAAAGCGTGACTTGTTTACTTCTATTGATGTTAGAGAAATTACTAACTATTAAGGTGTAGTTTAAAGTTTGTAACCACCATCAATCCACATCGTTTTTATTTAGAGAGCGTGACTCGCTAACCATAATTGATGGTAGAGAAGGAACTAACTAATGTGGTGTATTTTAAAGTTTGTAACCAACATCAATCCACATTGTATTTATTGAGAAAGCGTGACTTGCTAACCACAATTGATGGTAGAGAAATAACTAACTTATATGGTGCATTTTAAAGTGTGTAACTAACTTCAATCCACATCGTATTTATTTAGAGAGTGTGACCTGTTTATCACTATTGATGGTAGAGTAATAACTATCTAATGGGGTGTAGTTTAAAGTTTGTAACCAACATCAATCCACATCGTATTTATTTAGAGAGCGTGACTTGTTTACCCCTATTGATGGTAGAGTAATAACTAACTAATGGGGTGTAGTTTAAAGTTTGTAACCAACATCAATCCACATCGTATTTATTTAGAGAGCGTGACTTGTTTACCCCAATTGATGGTAGAGTAATAACTAACTAATGGGGTGTAGTTTAAAGTTTGTAACTAACATCAATCCACATCGTATTTATTTAGAGAGCGTGACCTGTTTATCACTATTGATGGTAGAGACATAACTAACTAATGTGGTGTAGTTTAAAGTTTGTAACCAACATCAATTCACATCGTATTTATTTAGAGAGTGTGACTTGTTTACCCCTATTGATGGTAGAGTAATAACTAACTAATGGGGTGTAGTTTAAAGTTTGTAACCAACATCAATCCACATCGTATTTATTTAGAGAGCGTGACCTGTTTATCACTATTGATGGTAGAGACATAACTAACTAATGTGGTGTAGTTTAAAGTTTGTAACCAACATCAATCCACATCGTATTTATTTAGAGAGCGACACTTGTTTACCCTTATTGATGGTAGAGACATAACTAACTAATGTGGTGTAGTTTAAAATTTGTAACCACTATCAATCCACATCTTTTTTATTTAGAAAGCGTGACTCGCTAACTAGAATTGATGGTAGAGAAATAACTAACTAATGTTGTGTATTTTAAAGTTTGTAACCAACATCAATCAAAATCGTATTTATTTAGAGAGCGTGACTTGTTTACCACTATTGATGGTAGAGACATAACTAACTAATGTGGTGTAGTTTAAAATTTGTAACCACTATCAATCCACATCGTTTTTATTTAGAGAGCGTGACTCGCTAACCAGAATTGATGGTAGAGACATAACTAACTAACTAAGTTAATGGGGTGTAGTTTAAAGTTTGTAACCAACATCAATCAAAATCGTATTTATTTGATATTCTTAGTTTTTATAATGTTTATGAAAATAATTCACTTTACTTAAAAACAGTTTTTAAAACATAACCTAAGTGGTCGTAGCATCTGAATTTATCTTTTTATAACATTTATACTCAAGATAAATATGTATTACATAATTAACTACACTTTTTTATACTATGTTTTGATTGTAAGCTAATCATAAAAGGCATTGACTAATACGTTCATTATTAAAGGGTAGGAGGGACCTTCATGTGTCGTTAGTAACATTGGAGAGTGAGTAGCCTTTCACGAATCTTGAAGTAAGATGAGGGAGTGTGTGGGTATTTCAAAGATAGCTAATAACCGGTTTATTGTCAATATTATTGTTACTAAAAACATATATAAATAATTTACTTAAGCAGTATTGCTTGATAGTTAATATTCAGTAACGTATACAATATTCCAATAACTTTAAATATAGTGAAAAATAATATAACTCCAAGTATTGTTTAAAATTTTTCTTCATTTTTTATACACTTTTTCAGTATTTTAAGTACTGTATTACCATAATAGTATTCTGCTTTTATATGTTAAAAACAGATTCAGTATTTGGATCTTATTAAAACGTAAAATATTTACTATTATCAGTGTTTCTCTTGTTGATTTTTAAGTGCATATTGAATACAGTTGATGTTGTATTGAGTAGAGATTAAATCCAGTTACTTGTAATCTTTCAAATGTATACCATCTAAGTCTACAGTTATTATGACATATTATTTGACTGTATTAGAGAACTACTAATGTATTTTTAGTAATCAGTCTTGGAAAAAGTTAATTAAATTATTAACATGCTTAGTATATTTTAATTATTTTTATGATAATAGAGTTTCAATAAAGGTTCCTCTCGGCTAAATTTACGATACTGAACATAAATACAGTAATATACATTTTTTATCAGTTTAGAAAGAAGATGTGCTATAACGGATACTGGTTTATTGTATAACAAAAAAACATGGTTTATTTATTGATAACCCTTAATTAGAAGCAAATAATAATTGCTATGATTACATTTATTTTCATCCAAGACCATAAGTAAATTTGTAAAAAATGAACTTCTTTCTTAGAATCAAAGACTTTTGTCTCCCCGATGACGCACGCTTTCATTCGAATACGATAGCATTTTATTTATTCAACAGCCTAACAGTTAAACGCGGGGATGTACAACAGCCATCCAATACTATGACTAGTGCTGTATTCATGAACCATGCAATTATGTACTGTGTTTCTAAAATATCCATCTTAAACTGTTTTTATATAAAACCAGGATGGTAATCTATTAAGTCTATTAGACTTTTTCCACTTACATGTCCATCATATATTAATATATTCCATTCTATCTATGATTGGTAGATACTATTTGGAGATTTCCATTGCTTCAAGTGTTTAGGAAACACATACGTATTACCTATCTGATGAAGACCAAGCCTCCAAAATTGTATCTACAGTATAAAGTGTGAATGTCATAGGGCATAGGCCTACATAGGAAAAACAAAAAGCCCACTTTCTGTGCGCATAAATGAACACAAAAACAACATAAAAATTGTGAAACACATCATTCTATATTAGCTAAACATGTATGAGACAGTAAAAATTTTTTAATGTAATGAGACAAAAACCTACTCCATGAGCCGCAGTACTATAAAAGAATGTTTATAGAAGGGACTTCAATTAAACTAAGTTATGATCCAATTAGCCAGATTAGCATAGAGGTAAAACTACTTTGGTTACGTTTGTTGAAGTCTCATTTCTACAACAATAAAAAACCACATACCCTACATACAGCAAGACCTGCCCACATACGTACACCTCACCCAATGAAGCTGAGACGCCGTTTCCCCTAGGTTCGTTTTTAGGGAGCTTCTGTTTACTTTGTCTCCCAGAACACTTTCTTGGATGCTCGTCATGAGGAAAAGTTGAAGAAAAACTAAAATTACAACAACACTCCCAAATCCAATCGCTTTCCACAGTCCCCTAGGCACCGCTTGGAGGGACATACCCGTACACTCCACCGTAGACGTTCGTGGTGAGTTCGTCTCGTGAATTTAGTGGTGTGGGGAGCCCATCCCATCCGACTCAGTGGAACCACAAGCTGGTTGGATATGTTAAATATATTGTCTATTTAATAAACTGATCTTTGTTTTGTTGAACATTTTCATATTTTGTATATATTTTGTAATTCATGTTCGTTTTGTATTTTGTATAATTATGTTATGTGTGATAGTTTTTAAGAATACTTGAATTTTTGAGCAGTCATCAGTAACATCTAAGCATATAGTTTTTGGTATTTTCTTAAATTAGTATAGGTTAAGAAAAAAATTAGTTTTTAGATGCACACTAAGTTAGTAAGTACACCTGAAAGCCATAGGAGTTTTTTATACCTGTCCAAACGTTGTGTTCGTTTTCTTAATAGTTGCAATGGAAATCTTCAAATATTATCTACCAATCATGAACAATCCAATGTTAACGAATAACTTTAAAACTACTATTTAATATTTAACTAGAATATAATCTGATTAATATTAGTAAATGTTGATTCTTAGATAGTTTTCCATAGTATATTTTCAGCAAATAAGAGAACATAATACGTTGATACGATATGTTGATCACGTTTATAATATATGATTTATTGAATATACAATATTATTCCATAGTTGCTTTTTGGTTATTCCACCCAACCTTTATAAGTTTACTGACTGTGACAATTATATATATATGTATAATTTGAGTATAATTATCTTTACTTTTTAAATTCCTCTGGTCTGATAATTCTAAACGTGATCACCATAATAATTGTGCAGTTTGTAATTACATTGATTGTATTTTTACCATCAAGTTATATGTCAATCATGAAAATATTTGTTAATTGTATTATTTTATATAGTACAATTAAACGTCACATAACACAAATTTATTACAATATAAGCACAAAATGCACAAGTATTATGGTGATCGATTTCGGTAAACCACGCTCACCTTCCTCAAACCAGAGGGATACACAAAAAAATCTTTTGTGAATCCTTCTGTTCTGAGGAAGGTGAGCGTGGTTCACCGAAATCGATCACCATAATACTTGTGCATTTTAATTCGTACATAATAACTGTAATATATTTGTGCATTTTGTGCTTATATTGTAATAAATTTGGGTTGTGTGACGTTTACTTGTACTGTATATGTACCAACATGTATGAGTGTTACGCTAATTAAAAACTATTTATTATTTTGTATCTCTCAATATATCTTTCAAAACCTATAAGCAACTCTTTAAATTTTATGTATTGTAGATAAATAGTCATATTTTACTGTAGGTGTTATAAACCTCCTACGTAGGGAGTGGACTTGGTTGAATTGGTTCCGAACTCGAGTGGGCATATGTAACTACTGAAAATACAAATGGGTATTGACAGTATATCAGTCATGTGATTACGAGAAATCTATCCAAACAATGGATTACATAGTATCAGAATGCCTCTGGCTGTTTTACGGAGGGATTATCTAAAATAAATAGAATCAGTGAGGCAGGTCTTAAATTACTTGATGGATTGGATTTAGCTCTGTGACTGGAGATCACTTGAAATTTTTATTTGTATTAATATCAAGTGACGTTTGGAGTTTTTCCAATTAAATAATACAGTATTATAATTTGAAGAATAGTTCATATATGAACTCTTTAATACGCAATGCAATATGTCAAAATAAGCAATAAAAATTGCCATTAGAGACGAAATTATCAAAACAAGTTATGCAGTAGTTATTTCTAGGGAGTAGAAGAGTAATTGAAACTAAGGGTATTTAACTGTTGTAGCTACGCTACTGGGATGGTAAACTAAGGGTATTTACCTGTTGTAGCTACGCTACTGGGATGGTAAACTAAGGGTATTTACCTGTTGTAGCTACGCTACTGGGATGGTAAACTAAAGGTATTTACCTGTTGTAGCTACGCAACTGGGATGGTAAACTAAGGGTATTTAACTGTTGTAGCTACGCTAATGGGATGGTAAACTAAGGGTATTTACCTGTTGTAGCTACGCTACTGGGATGGTAAACTAAGGGTATTTACCTGTTTTAGCTACGCTACTGGGATGGTAAACTAAGGGTAATTAACTGTTGTAGCTACGCTACTGGGATGGTAAACTAAGGGTATTTACCTGTTGTAGCTACGCTACTGGGATGGTAAACTAAGGGTATTTAACTGTTGTAGCTACGCTACTGGGATGGTAAACTAAGGGTATTTAACTGTTTTAGCTACGCTACTGGGATGGTAAACTAAGGGTATTTAACTGTTGTAGCTACGCTACTGGGATGGTAAACTAAGGGAATTTAACTGTTGTAGCTACGCTACTGGGATGGTAAACTAAGGGTATTTAACTGTTGTAGCTACGCTACTGGGATAGTAAACTAAGGGTATTTAACTGTTGTAGCTACGCTACTGGGATGGTAAACTAAGGGTATTTAACTGTTGTAGCTACGCTACTGGGATGGTAAACTAAGGGTATTTACCTGTTGTAGCTACGCTACTGGGACGGTAAACTAAGGGTATTTAACTGTTGTAGCTACGCAACTGGGAGGTAAACTAAGGGTATTTACCTGTTGTAGCTACGCAACTGGGATGGTAAACTAAGGGTATTTACCTGTTGTAGCTACGCTACTGGGATGGTAAACTAAGGGTATTTAACTGTTGTAGCTACGCTACTGGGATGGTAAACTAAGGGTATTTACCTGTTGTAGCTACGCAACTGGGATGGTAAACTAAGGGTATTTACCTGTTGTAGCTACGCTACTGGGATGGTAAACTAAGGGTATTTAACTGTTGTAGCTACGCAACTGGGATGGTAAACTAAGGGTATTTACCTGTTGTAGCTACGCTACTGGGATGGTAAACTAAGGGTATTTAACTGTTGTAGCTACGCAACTGAGATGATAAACTCTTAGTACAGATATAAATAAAACCCGAGACGTAAGACTCGAGTAATTGGCTATATGACCCCAGTCGGTGCTTTGGGATGGTAAGTGGGTAGTTCCTCGGAGATTTATTGTGCATTTCAACTAATTGAGAACTACTGTACAATACTGCTTTATTTATCGGTGCTTGAGGAAGGTAAAGGAATGGGTCCTGCAGGATTTGTTGTACATTTAGGATGTGTTGAGAATTAAAGAACTATGTTATGTTTTGGTTTATGCGGAGGTAATTACTTTGAAATACTTGATTTCAAAGATATACTGGATTGTAAACTATATATATTGTATCGAAAGTGCTAAATTGTACTAATATTAAAAGTACATATGATGTGGTTTATTTATATAAGAGCTGTGCTTTATTGCAAGTATTTCATTTATTTCTATTAATCATTTTACCCGCCCTCCTATCTAAACACGTACAATAGTATTATTATAACTGATAGATAATTGATAACATCTTTTTATACGATCTCATCCACTATTTTAAATATTGAAAAATTATAAACACCGTATGTCATTAACTATTTAAGTTTAAGGGTGGGTGTGCTTTTACTACTGTACGTATATATATGGGCTGATTGTTACCACCGTACGTGTATTGATGGTCAATTCATTAACTACTTAAGTTTAAGGGTGGGTGTGTTTTTTATTACTATACGTATATGTGTGAGCCATTGTATGTATGGGTGAGTCAGTCATTACCACAATACGTGTATGGATAGGCGAGTTATTGCTACCGTACGTGTATGGGTGAGTGAGTCATTGCAACCGTACGTGTGTAGGTGAGTGAGTCATTACGACCATACGTGTATAGGTGAGTGATTCATTGCCACTGTACGTGTATGGGGAGTGAGTCATTACTACAATACGTGTATGGATGGATGAGTAATTACCACCGTACGTCTATGAGTGAGTAGTTAGGTAATTACCACCGTACGTCTATGAGTGAGTAGTTAGGTAATTACCACCGTACGTCTATGAGTGAGTAGTTAGGTAATTACCACCGTACGTCTATGAGTGAGTAGTTAGGTAATTACCACCGTACGTCTATGAGTGAGTAGTTAGGTAATTACCACCGTACGTCTATGAGTGAGTAGTTAGGTAATTACCACCGTACGTCTATGAGTGAGTAGTTAGGTAATTACCACCGTACGTCTATGAGTGAGTAGTTAGGTAATTACCACCGTACGTCTATGAGTGAGTAGTTAGGTAATTACCACCGTACGTCTATGAGTGAGTAGTTAGGTAATTACCACCGTACCTGTACTAAACCCTTCATAACGTTTGACTCGGTACAACCCCAGTCGTTTCTAAGAATTTTTTAAACTGAATTAACACTTTATTAGTTAACACTTCAAAAGAATATTTTCGGATTCCTTTCACTCTATCCTACTGTACTTGCATGGGTGGGTGAGCGAGTCAATACCACTGTACATGTAAACTTATTAATAGAAATAAATTAAATGCTTGCAATAAATTTAATATTTGAAACTAATGGAGACTTTAAACAAACTGTTAAGGTTTTAATTTTAAGTCAGTTGTACAGATTTTTTAGAATGTTAAGATATACTGTATAATGTATTTGTACTGAATTACCTTTATTGTGCAGAAACGGAAGTACGCCTTGATTTCTTCTGGTTGCTTAGTTTTATTTTTAATTCTACTTTGATATTGTACTATTGATATGTGATACTGTTATAAGATTAATGATTTTCACTACTCCTTAAGGAGGAACATTTATCTTAATACAGTTCTCGTTTATTATCACTAAGGTAATTGTAATCTTCTAGGCTCAAAATAGCTACATCTTTTACACTAAACCCCCAAATTATCTCTAAGCACTACGGAAGTGGCATTACAGAAATTTAATTCATCCATGTGCAGATTTTGAGTTCACACTGTTCATTTTAAATTAACATTAGCTTCTAAATTTGAGTAAATTCTTCTATTAAGTGAACATTTAATAAAATTGTTAAATATTTTTATCATTTATCATAATCTATTAGTTTTTATATTTAAAAATTTTATTTTATCATCTCTATTGTGTTTATTATAAATATTTACGTTCCAGCTTACCTGAACTAGTAATTTATGTTCTAGTAGTTCTAGAAAAAATGAATGAATTATATTTATAAAGCTTTTCAATGTTCATGGAATGTACGATCGTGGAAGTAAGGCAATACAAGTGTTACCGATACTTTGTAAAATACATTAGTTCAATGTTCATGGAATGTACGATCATGGAAGTAAGGCAATACAGGTGTTACCGATACTTTGTTAAATATACATTAGTTCAATGTTCATGGATTGTACGATCGTGGAAGTAATGCAATAGAAGTGTTACCGATACTTTGTAAAATATACATTAGTTCAATGTTCATGGATTGTACGATCGTGGAAGTAAGGCTATACAAGTGTTACCGATACTTTGTAAAATATACATTAGTTCAATGTTCATGGATTGTACGATCGTGGAAGTAATGCAATAGAAGTGTTACCGATACTTTGTAAAATATACATTAGTTCAATGTTCATGGAATGTATGATCATGGAAGTAAGGCAATACAGGTGTTACCGATACTTTGTAAAATATACATTAGTTCAATGTTCATGGATTGTACGATCGTGGAAGTAAGGCAATACAAGTGTTATCGATACTTTGTAAAATATACATTAGTTCAATGTTCATGGAATGTACGATCATAGAAGTAAGGCAATACAGGTGTTACCGATACTTTGTAAAATACACATAAGTTCAATGTTCATGGAATGTACGATCGTGGAAGTAAGGCAATAGAAGTGTTACCGATACTTTGTAAAATATACATTAGTTCAATGTTCATGGAATGTACGATCATGGAAGTAAGGCAATACAGGTGTTACTGATACTTTGTAAAATATACATTAGTTCAACGTTCATGGATTGTACGATCGTGGAAATAATGCAATAGAAGTGTTACCGATACTTTGTAAAATATACATTAGTTTAATGTTCATGGAATGTACAATCGTGGAAGTAAGGCTGTACAAGTGTTACCGATACTTTGTAAAATATACATAAGTTCAATGTTCATGGAATGTACGATCGTGGAAGTAAGGCAATACAAGTGTTACCGATACTTTGTAAAATAAACATTAGTTCAATGTTCATGGAATGTACGATCGTGGAAGTAAGGCAATACAAGTGTTACCGATACTTTGTAAAATATACATTAGTTCAATGTTCATGGAATGTACGATCGTGGAAGTAATGCAATAGAAGTGTTACCGATACTTTGTAAAATACATTAGTTCAATGTTCATGGAATGTACAATCATGGAAGTAAGGCAATAAAAGTGTTACCGATACTTTGTAAAATATACATTAGTTCAATGTTCATGGAATGTACAATCGTGGAAGTAAGGCAATACAAGTGTTACCGATACTTTGTAAAATATATATTAGTTCAATGATTATGACAAATGTGACCTTGACTAGGAGTTTATAAACCAATTTAAAGAAAATAATAATTACTTGATTTGGTAAAATGAATAAAATTACTTTTAAAAAGAGTTTAGTATATGTCAAAGAGTTTTAGATATCCTCAGAAATACGAAAAATACGCTAATATACCAAAATATTATATAAGAAAAACTTAAAATTACCGATCTAATTGCTGAAATCAAGAACCTCTCAAGTTGGAGTTGTCACAAAATTCAACATTTCTCACATTTGGAAAAAGCACGCATCAAGATTCTGCTATGAGTTTTAATTAAATAGATTATGTTAGTTTTTAAAATTTAATTACAAACGTTATAAATCCAAAGTTGTATGTTATTTATGAAATCGTTTTTATGAGAATATAATAAAGTATATAATATAATATCCAGATAATTTAGAATACTTCTGTTTAGAAACGCTAAAATCAATACAACTTTTGATTAGCAAGTTACGTGATGAATATAGTTGGGCTACGTGGGACTGAGACCCGTGTTTTCTTACATCTTCAAACGTAATTAATTTCATAACTGAATCAATAATATATATCTCTTGGTGTTTAATAATATAAGCCCCTTACATGTAACAGCTTGTCTAAGACGTGCCCTTCTATAAATCCTTTACGGATTTCTCCTGATGAATATCTGATGTAAGTGTTATGACACCCTCTGTCACTATGCATCAAATTAAATTCAACCAGCGTGTTCTCCCTTGTTGGGATACCGTCTGAAGTTAATACATAAATGTACCTCATGTTTCAATTATGGTAGTGGTACCAACAAAACTATTTCTGAATCAGACTTTTTGTTGAAGGATCTTTTACAGCCTATATATAATATTATTGTTGGTACAAATAAAGATGTTGATCTGTAAAAATTATTTTAAGTGAATCGAATTAGAGTTGAAACAAAAAGGATTCAATGAATGGGTGGAATTGAGAAAACCTTTAAAAAAACGTATGACAAAAACTGATAATTCAACCAAAAACACGTACTGGAAAAACATATCTTTATTTTAAAATTTGTCAGAGGTTAACTGAAAAAAAATAGAAAAACATGATCAACCTGGTCTTGTGAAATAAAAGGAAAAAAGGAACCCAATGAACTGCCAAATCATGAAAACTCCATTGACCTTAAGTGTTGTCCCATGAATCCCAAACGTAAATAATAACAATATAATAACGTTTCTTCGTACTTCATTAGTATCAAGTACCAATTAGTTCATCAACCAATTAAGCAGTCATAATTTACTTTATGGAACTGCTTTAGTTACACATGAAATTAGCCAACCTTTTTCTAATATACTCCGTTTCAATTCTTATAGTTACACTTTTCAAAATCTTTCTTCATTTTATATTTATATCTGTAGCTTAAATATTTCCAGTATGTTTGCTAAATATATTTATTCTATATTCTAATCCTGGATGCTTGGTTGGACAGTTGTTTCAGAGAGTTCTTGTAGTAAAGAAAAAAACTACTGATAAAAATCTGTGTTTTTTTTTCTTTTTTGCTATAATAGCAAGCACAATACATAAAATTAGATCTTACCGAAACAAATCATTCATCCAAAACGTTAGGATGATGTGTAGATGGTATTTAATTTTTTTAGTTTATTGTAGCCCTAAATAGTTCTTGACCTAAACTGTAGCTTATCACCTACTAGCTACTTTATGTTGTTACCTTAAACAACAAATAAAAATATATTATTCGATTTATTAAATCTTGTTAGATTTTAAACCCTTAAGCGTAAATTGTCAATCATAACGTTAGGCATATTTTACATTAAATCATTTATAGTTTTAATATTTTTAAATATACAAGACTTGATTTGGTTTATTATTTAAATATTACAGATAGTATAAGGATTTCAAATGAAGAAGAAAATATACTTTTTTCAAAGAAAAGGTAAGAACATTGGTTGCTATGATTTTTCATTAACAATGTTATGTTCATGGTAAATCTCTCTTTTTTTTCGTTTAAAAGTTACAATATTTGTCATAATTTTCGAATTCCTTGAATTAGCTTTTCTAACAAACATATCTCAGGGTCCAAGTTACCACGTAGTTCCTAATTATCAGCCCTTTATCGTCATTAATCTACGCCACTTGAGGCCATTATAAAGATGATGAGACTCTGATGAAGCGTGCAAAGTGTTGCCGTCTCAACAATATGACGAACTGGTGAGGAGAATTCGCAAAAGATGTGAAATTAAAACTTTGCGCACCTGCCTCTTTAGGAAAGGATGTTTGTTCGTTTTAGTTGGTTAATGGTTTGACTCCTGAGGATTTATCAAGAAATATTCCTTCTCAAAGTATTATTTACCACAAGTCATAATTAAGCGTCGTTAACATTATGAACATGACTAGTTATATTAGTGGTGAACGGATACTAAGAAGTGTGGTCTTAGTGTGACCGTTATTCAAAAGAAGTACAAATTATAAAATAATATAATGTTATTTATTTAAAGCATAATAAATGTACAACAACAAATCTACTTAAGTAACTCAATTATAATTATAATTTTTTTACTTCAAAATATGTTAGTAGCAGAGTTTACTCACTACTTATGTAGTGTTGTGTGATAAGTAGTTTTAGAAGAAAATTTTAGATAAAGTCCAAAATATTCTGAGTTCAGGTTTTAACTAATGAGCATTATTATCTCTGTATTTAACCTATTCAATCTGTTAGTACTTAAAATTATTTATAACATAAAGTATGTTGTTTATACATACATATGGCATAGAGTTTTTTGTTAGCTACCATTTATTAGTTTAAAATAAGAAAAAGGTGTTCTATAGATTTCTAAAATGTCCAAAAGTCAAATTTGATGTATAATTGACGTATTGATAGAAATATAAAGTTACCTCTCGTCACAAAGCTACATCCAATTCATGAAGCCATTTAAGACTTTCGTAACTGATTCTAGGTAGCTAATCTCTTCTCAATAGAGCAGGGGGTAATATGTAACTGTGTGATCCATTGTTTGGATAGACTCACTGCAATCACGTGCAGTGCAATACTCAATGCAATGCAAACACATCTAGTGTCAACCTCCGTTCATATTTCCAGCAGTTACATCTGCCCTCACCAGTTCGGAACCGATCCAAAGCGTCCATTCTCAAAGAAGGAGGTTTATCTGACGTACTAATAAGCCCATTAAAACGATTCCATGCTGTGGCCAGCTAATATTGAGCGAGACATTGTATCTGCTCAACTGGAAGGCAGTACACACAGGTTGACAAAATTGACGTTCCAACTTTATATCTTAAGTGGTTTATGTGTCATGTTACTCCTCAGAATAAGTTTTATGGAATTTTATGGTTTGTTATTAAGAAAACGATTCTACAAGATTTATTAACAACTTGTTATTTTATATTTATTTTTTTATTTGGACACACGAATTTAAAACTCAGTATGCTAATAAGAAAAAATAAATTAACTACTTGATTTTAAAAAATGTACTTTTTAGCAAAACACATTACATAAAAGAGTTTAAATTGAGGCAAACATAAGTAGGTAGGTAAGAATATTGTCAAGTTGGCTGTGGAGGCCCAAATATTGTCAAGTTGGCTGTGGAGGCCCAAATATTGTCAAGTTGGCTGTGGAGGCCCAAATATTGTCAAGTTGGCTGTGGAGGCCCAAATATTGTCAAGTTGGCTGTGGAGGCCCAAATATTGTCAAGTTGGCTGTGGAGGCCCAAATATTGTCAAGTTGGCTGTGGAGGCCCAAATATTGTCAAGTTGGCTGTGGAGGCCCAAATATTGTCAAGTTGGCTGTGGAGGCCCAAATATTGTCAAGTTGGCTGTGGAGGCCCAAATAGGAACTTTACATAAGTAGGTAGGTAAGAATATTGTCAAGTTGGCTGTGGAGGCCCAAATATTGTCAAGTTGGCTGTGGAGGCCCAAATATTGTCAAATTGGCTGTGGAGGCCCAAATATTGTCAAGTAGGCTGTGGAGGCCCAAATATTGTCAAGTTGGCTGTGGAGGCCCAAATATTGTCAAGTTGGCTGTGAAGGCCCAAATAGGAACTTTACATAAGTAGGTAGGTAAGAATATTGTCAAGTTGGCTGTGGAGGCCCAAATAGGAACTTTACATAAGTAGGTAGGTAAGAATATTGTCAAGTTGGCTGTGGAGGCCCAAATATTGTCAAGTTGGCTGTGGAGGCCCAAATATTGTCAAGTTGGCTGTGGAGGCCCAAATATTGTCAAGTTGGCTGTGGAGGCCCAAATAGGAACTTTACATAAGTAGGTGGTAGGTAAGAATATTGTCAAGTTGGCTGTGGAGGCCCAAATATTATCAAGTTGGCTGTGGAGGCCCAAATCAGGAACTTTACATAAGTAGGTAGGTAAAAATATTGCCAAGTTGGCTGTGGAGGCCCAAATATTGTCAAGTTGGCTGTGGAGGCCCAAATATTGTCAAGTTGGCTGTGGAGGCCCAAATATTGTCAAGTTGGCTGTGGAGGCCCAAATATTGTCAAGTTGGCTGTGGAGGCCCAAATATTGTCAAGTTGGCTGTGGAGGCCCAAATATTGTCAAGTTGGCTGTGGAGGCCCAAATATTGTCAAGTTGGCTGTGGAGGCCCAAATCAGGAACTTTACATAAGTAGGTAGGTAAGAATATTGTCAAGTTGGCTGTGGAGGCCCAAATAGGAACTTTACATAAGTAGGTAGGTAAGAATATTGTCAAGTTGGCTGTGGAGGCCCAAATCAGGAACTTTACATAAGTAGGTAGGTAAGAATATTGTCAAGTTGGCTGTGGAGGCCCAAATAGGAACTTTACATAAGTAGGTAGGTAAGAATATTGTCAAGTTGGCTGTGGAGGCCCAAATATTGTCAAGTTGGCTGTGGAGGCCCAAATATTGTCAAGTTGGCTGTGGAGGCCCAAATATTGTCAAGTTGGCTGTGGAGGCCCAAATATTGTCAAGTTGGCTGTGGAGGCCCAAATATTGTCAAGTTGGCTGTGGAGGCCCAAATCAGGAACTTTACATACTTCACATTAAGAAAAAAACTGCTTCAATATTTTCCTTCATTCAATGCAGTAGAACTTCACTTGAGGTATTATCCAAAGCCCATTAACAACACAACAATGTGTTTGTTTAGGCTCGCCTGCCAGCTGACTGTTCAACAATGCATGAAGCCAACTCGTCTTTGTACTTTCATGAAGACAGCTGTCCAACACCTCTATGTTCATTATACTTTCACTAAAGAACTACCTCTAAATGCTCATATCAATTATTCTCATAATCATCCTGAGGATAATTTTTTACTTGGCCTTTTTAAGCTTTTATTTTATGATATTGACAATAATATTTTATACCAAAATAAAGCTATTGTTATTATTTATTTATTCTAAAAATAATGTAAAAGGAATTTTTATTTCGGTTCTTTAAAATGTCGCTGTAGATTGTTTTTGTATTGTAGGCATAGAGTATTGTGCAATACTCAACGGAGGAGACGACAATGTACGAATAATAAAAAACGAGATAAAAAAATACATAGAAGTTCGAATGAATGTATATGAAGTTGAATGTATATGAAGTTCGAAACATAGAATATGAATGAATATACAGAACTTAAACGAATAGTACGGTACTTTTCTCATGACATTAAAACCGAGATATTTCATTCATTTACGATAATCATTTATTTTAATAAATGAATAAACAGTGTAGAGTTTTTTTGGTATGATATTACTAATAAATATGATAATAACAATGTCAAGATTTAAAAATTTTGTTTCGTTCTAAATCAACGTATCTATTTTACTTTAACCAGATGGATTGATTTTATTCTGAGAAATATATATCTGACTAATGAATATTAATTTTTAAAAATGTAGGTGAACGTAGGTGAACTAATGTTTATTTATCTTGGAAAAAATGTACCACCAAGCAGCAGAGTTAAAATATGCGTAGGGCCTACAGACCATTTCATGTATTATCTACAGTAAATATTTGTATTATTCATCTAGAAATGATAATGATCTATAGTTACAATCGAAATCAATATAATATACATTATAACTTAACGACGTCTGATTATTACTGTTTTTTTCATTTTATAAGTTAACATATACAATATAAGTAATGTATAAACCCACTTAATATTTAAAAGGTAGTAATTTTACGAATATCTTTTCATATTTTATTTATGGTTTATAAAGGTGAATGCATTAACAACAAAGGTTTTTTTTAAATTATTAAATAAAAGAAAGCTCTGATATAACGGCACTGGAAACTCCTCATAACAAAGGGTTTGAAAATACAGCCACTTTTTCTGGCAGGTTTCACTGTAAAAGCTGTTTTCCATGAAAACTTTTCTTATCAATCTTTCAGCCTAAAAGTGGGAAGACGGCTGTTGCATACCTTATGAGTTAGGCGTAGCGAGCACGTCACCAACCCTCTATTGCAAAAAGGGCTCTTTGGCGAATAAATAAACTGTAGAGATCTTCATATTTTGGAATACATTTAGATAGCCCGCTTTAGAGGCCGTTGGTATTCAATCAGCTATACTGAAATGTAAAGTTAGTATTAAACATTTACTGCTATATGTAATCATTGGATATCTGAAAATAAATGGGTATTTTAAATAACATAAATAATGATTAGTAGTCAGTAGCCTTGTGGATTAAAGTCCAACTTTATAACCTAAATGTTCTCAGTTCCGTCCCAATCGGAGTTGTAAACTATTTTGAAAGTGATCAGCTAATGACAACTCTTCCAGGATCAGTTGATGATAAGTTTATTTATTATTTTGATACTAATTACTTACACTTTCTAAATAATAGTCACTTGTAACAGTGACTACTTTGTTCATCTTCACTCATATACAAATTAAAAATCCTTACTCATATCTTGACAATCGGTGTCTAAAATAAATAATAAAAAAGTAGTGAATATATATTTTTTTATTTTAAGGTTCCATAAAACAGATAAAATAATTTGTCCATACAGTACAAAATGCATTACATTACACCTTTATTCTCTTCGCAGAAGTCATTGTAAATATTTCACCCAACGAATGTTGACGTTTAGTGCCTTAACTTTATATTTAACTTCAGTATGACATGGCGACGTTCTTTGGATATTAAAATTTGTGTCATTAGTGTTGTGTTGTTTCGTTATAAATCCAGATAATAAACGTGTCTAGCTTTGTGGAGTTTCACAAGAACTAAATAAAACAAAAGTACTATGAATACAGTATGGCCGAGTGTTATTTGTGTAACAGCTGGTGAAGAAGCTTCCTCTTGTGGACGTATGGTCTAGACCGTTGTGACACTATACGCCTCATATTACATCCACCATACATCTCTTCTGTTGGGGTTCCCTTCAAGGCTGGTGAGTCAATTTCACTTAGCTATGAACTTTGTCGATAGAAGCACGTTGTATAAAACATCAATTCGAGAAGTTTTACATTTGAATATTTTAAACATTTAAGTTGTCACCGCAGTCTTCTTCAGTACTGTTATTATACACAATTCTATATTATTTACATATAGAATTGTTCTTTTTTGCTATATTCTTCTACAAAAATGTCTATTTTGTACAAACATTTTATTAATCAGTCACGTTGATAAAAGAATGCTTCAATGGTATATACTGTATATTTTCAATTTAATCCAAACATTAAAGTGTTTTTATGTAGATTTTAAACATTAAATTATAAACTAAATGTCTCTGTTTGCAGAAACTAAGTCAACGCTAGTAGCTGAAACCCTTAAAAATTTAATTTCCTTAACGTACACAAACATATTCATGTTTTATCTTTATAAACATCACTGTTCATAAATAAAACCATGCATTAATAAATGGTTTTATAATTATGACAGCAACAGTTTATTATTTATGATATTTTACAGCAAAGACACTATAGAACTCTAAAACTTGCAAACAGATAAGAAAAATCTGGTAGCCAAACTTAAAAAATTCAAATAGAAACTTAATTTAGTCAATTAATACTGTCATTCGATTGCAATAAATTTTGTTCGATTGGAAATAAATAATTTATTTCATTATTTCGTATTAAACTGTGCCAAAGGTTTCTGTTTAAAAATTCTACAAAACAACCATTGTAAAAATACATGAATGAATTATTTGTTTAATTCACTATTGTGTTTATAAAATTCCATTCCATTTTATTAAACATGTTTCTAAGTTTATACAACTAAAATAATTATTTATTGGATAACGAACTTGTTTACAGAGTTTATTAATGCAATAACTTAAATAGCTAAAATTAATTCAAAAACTCTTTAGAGATATGTAAAGACTCATTAATTGGCTATAGGAGGCGTAGTCATATGGCTGATGGAGAGGTGCTTTACCCTATATTTATTGGCTATAGAAGGCGTAGTCATGTGGCTGATGGAGAGGTGCTTTACGCTGTATTTATTGCCTATAGAAGGTGTAGTCATGTGGCTGATGGAGAGGTGCTTTACGCTGTATTTATTGGCTATAGAAGACGTAGTCATGAGGTAGATGGAGAGGTGCTTTACACTGTATTTATTGGCTATAGAAGGCGTTTTCATATGGCTGATGGAGAGGTGCTTTACGCTGTATTTATTGGCTATAGAAGACGTAGTCATGAGGTAGATGGAGAGGTGCTTTACACTGTATTTATTGGCTATAGAAGGCGTTTTCATATGGCTGATGGAGAGGTGCTTTACCCTATATTTATTGGCTATAGAAGGCGTAGTCATGTGGCTGATGGAGAGGTGCTTTACGCTGTATTTATTGCCTATAGAAGGTGTAGTCATGTGGCTGATGGAGAGGTGCTTTACGCTGTATTTATTGGCTATAGAAGACGTAGTCATGAGGTAGATGGAGAGGTGCTTTACACTGTATTTATTGGCTATAGAAGGCGTTTTCATATGGCTGCTGGAGAGGTGCTTTACGCTGTATTTATTGGCTATAGAAGGCGTTTTCATATGGATGATGGAGTGGTGCTTTACGCTGTATTTATTGGCTATAGAAGGCGTTTTCATATGGCTGATGGAGTGGTGCTTTACGCTGTATTTATTGGCTATAGAAGGCGTTTTCATATGGCTGATGGAGTGGTGCTTTACGCTGTATTTATTGGCTATAGAAGGCGTTGTCAGGTGGTAGATGGAGTGGTGCTTTACGCTGTATTTATTGGCTATAGAAGGCGTTTTCATATGGCTGATGGAGAGGTGCTTTACGCTGTATTTATTGGCTATAGAAGACGTAGTCATGAGGTAGATGGAGAGGTGCTTTACACTGTATTTATTGGCTATAGAAGGCGTTTTCATATGGCTGATGGAGTGGTGCTTTACGCTGTATTTATTGGCTATAGAAGGCGTTTTCATATGGCTGATGGAGAGGTGCTTTACGCTGTATTTATTGGCTATAGAAGGCGTTTTCATATGGCTGATGGAGAGGTGCTTTACACTGTATTTATTGGCTATAGAAGGCGTTTTCATATGGCTGATGGAGAGGTGCTTTACGCTGTATTTATTGGCTATAGAAGACGTAGTCATGAGGTAGATGGAGAGGTGCTTTACGCTGTATTTATTGGCTATAGAAGGCGTTGTCAGGTGGCTGATGGAGAGGTGCTTTAAACTATTAAATGAACATAGACTAGTGATTTTTAAGTGACTGAAAATAAGAGTGGTTCAATTTAAAGTGGTTCCTAGTAAATCAGAATTAGAATGATATACTATTTTGTACTTTAGTTAGTGTGAGTAAAGTAAAGGTACAGTTTGTTACCATGACGTAGAATCCGCTTATTTTAAATACTGTTAGACCGTAACATTATCATTTGAAATTTGTAATTAATTGGAGTATGACGAATAGATCAAACGTAATTAAACAATAACCTTGGTTTGCATGAAAATGCAAAAACAAAGAACTTAAATTAGATTAAATTATCATGTTTTATTGTTAACTATTAAAATTTTTGGAGACAGGATGGTTCAATATAGCAGGTATAAATGACGGTAGTAAGAGAACATAACAATAGCTCAACAATACAACAGGTGGACACTGGACCGACCGGTCAACAATACAACAGGTGAACACTGGACCGACCAGTGAACAATACAACAGGTGGACACTGGACCGACCAGTTAACAATACAATACGTGGACACTGGACCGACTAGTCAACAATATAACGGGTGGACACTGGACCGACCAGTCAACAACACAACAGGTGGACACTGGACCGACCAGTCAACAATACAACAGGTGGACACTGGACCGACCAGTCAACAACACAACAGATGGACACTGGACCGACCAGTCAACAATACAACAGGTGGACACTGGACCGACCAGTGAACAATACAACAGGTGGACACTAGACCGACCGGTCAACAATACAACAGGTGGACATTGGACCGACCAGTCAACAATACAACAGGTGGACACTGGACCGACCAGTTAACAATACAACACGTGGACATTGGACCGACCAGTCAACAATACAACAGGTGGGAACTGGACCGACCAGTCAACAATACAACAGGTGGACACTGGACCGACCAGTCAACAATACAACAGGTGGACACTGGACCGACCAGTTAACAATACAACACGTGGACATTGGACCGACCAGTCAACAATACAACAGGTGGGAACTGGACCGACCAGTCAACAATACAACAGGTGGACACTGGACCGACCAGTTAACAATACAACACGTGGACACTGGACCGACTAGTCAACAATATAACGGGTGGACACTGGACCGACCAGTGAACAATACAACAGGCGGACACTGGACCGACCAGTGAACAATACAACAGGTGGACACTGGACCGACCAGTCAACAACACAACAGATGGACACTGGACCGACCAGTCAATAATACAACAGGTGGACACTGGACCGTTCAGTGAACAATACAACAGGTGGACACTGGACCGACCAGTTAACAATACAACACGTGGACATTGGACCGACCAGTCAACAATACAACAGGTGGGAACTGGACCGACCAGTCAACAATACAACAGGTGGACACTGGACCGACCAGTCAACAATACAACAGGTGGACACTGGACCGACCAGTTAACAATACAACACGTGGACATTGGACCGACCAGTCAACAATACAACAGGTGGGAACTGGACCGACCAGTCAACAATACAACAGGTGGACACTGGACCGACCAGTAAACAATACAACACGTGGACACTGGACCGACTAGTCAACAATATAACGGGTGGACACTGGACCGACCAGTGAACAATACAACAGGCGGACACTGGACCGACCAGTGAACAATACAACAGGTGGACACTGGACCGACCAGTCAACAACACAACAGATGGACACTGGACCGACCAGTCAATAATACAACAGGTGGACACTGGACCGTTCAACAATACAACAGGTGGACACTGGACCAACCGGTCAACAATACAACAGGTGGACATTGGACCGACCAGTCAACAATACAACAGGTGGACACTGGACCGACCGTTCAACAATACAACAGGTGGACATTGGACCGACCAGTCAACAATACAACAGGTGGACACTGAACCGACCAGTCAACAATACAACAGGTGGACAATGGACCGTCCAGTCAACAATACAACAGGTGGACACTGGACCGACCAGTCAACAATACAACAGGTGGACACTGGACCGACCAGTCAGCAACACAACAGGATCATTCAGAAGACAGTATAACACGGAATAAAACGGAATTAGACCTTTAAAAACATTTGTAATATAACTGTTTAATGTAGAATTTAGTCTACGACTACATTTTCAACTAAACTATTTAGAGTCTATTTAAAATAAAATTATAATTATTGTAGTTAAATTGCTAAATTTTAAATGCTTTCTCTTTGACAACTTTTTTAAATCATAAGACATTCACACTTATCGATAATAAAAATTGTAATTAGTTATGTTTGCTACTAGTAATGTATTATTACTTTGTAATTTAAAAATAATTATTGACGAAAATTGAATTACCAACTATGCATTTTTAGGTACTGAACATCAAGGTGTTCTAATGATATCAGGAAGAAACTGATTTAGTTATGTTTCCTTAAATCGAATTGGTCTCACATTTGAATAATTGTCTTGTATTTAACTAAATAATAACCTCTACACAATTTTAAACTAACACATTAGACTATTTAATATTTAAGTACTAAAATATTAAACAATTATTATTATTAAAAAAAAAAATTAACTGTGAAAAAAAGGGTTCAAACAGGTGATTTTGGTAACACTTTAGGAATCTTTTCAAAAACATAAAAACTAATTAAATAATTAATTCGTAAAGTGAGTCTGCAATGATCTCAATAACACATGATAGTACGTATAAAGCATTTTTACATCATTCAAAAAATTTAATTATCAATGATAACAGAAATGTCATCATTTACAGTAACCGTAAAAATATAACAATAACTATAACTATTTAATATGAATGTCAAAGGTCTGAATGTTGACAATTACCTGACAGATTCAGCTTAACATCTCCACTGCAAAAATTATAAAATATTTAAAGAGAAAACAATCTTAGTCAATCTATGTCCATATTTTCACTAATAAATAAAAAAAAACACGTACATACAAAAGGAGAGTCCTTAATTATCTCAAATAGGCCCTTAAGTTATTAAGCTCAAGTTCAAACACCTCGTCAAATAGTAGAAAATTTTGAAGACATTTCAATAAGAAAATACTTTTCAAAATGTCATATTGCTTTTAGACTAATACAAGGAATATATTAAATAAATAAATTATAAAAACACTGTTTAAAAATAAATAATAATCAGGCACCATAATATCATAGTAAAAACTCTTGAATGCCTTCATGGGGCTGAGGCAGACATTTTCATCATCAAATTAATTTTAAAAAGAAAAGACAAGATTTCTAGGAAATATTAAATCCCGAAAATGACTTACTCAGTTATAAATTAAAAAACTTTACATAAATATAAAAATAACGGAATGAAAAACAAATGAAACTTCATGAAATTTGACGAAAACAAAAACATTTAAATGCGTTTCTGCAATAATTGAACCTAAAACAGAAGTTTTAATATATACTACATATTTAATCAGATATGTTACATACTCAAAATCCAGACATATGTTTTTGATTAGAAAATGGCCAGAGCATGACGGTAAAAAGAGCCGGAACAAACTGCTTCCGAATAACTTACTAATATGAAAGCTATTTTCGCCTCGAACTGATTGTTGTGGAACTATAATTCCAAGAAACCGAACTACTGTGGTATGCATTAACTCCCAGTTTTTTTTAAATATAACAATGGATTATATGTTTCACAATAACTCCTAGTGTTTATTGTCCTGTACAGTTAATACAGGGACATAAACTGTGGATTAGCATCACAGGTTCCAGCAATAAACTGGAATATAGGACGGAAATTAACTTGAGGTTACATTGACATAATGCAAACTAGTTTTATATTTCATGTCGTTCTATTTCGTTTACTGCCCCCTCCCCCAATTGTTATCTAGTACATAATTATTAGTCTTGGGCTATTGTAATATGGTTTTACTAGTGTTTTGTATCAGAGTTAATCAATATTTTTGTTTGTAACTCTCTCATGTTTATTTTTTGCGTTTTAGGTTACGTACATTCAATACTAGTGCCGCAGGATTATATCTCAGCAACTTAGGGTAATGATTTGTGGAGATAGAAGGTGAGGTTCTGTGCTCGGCCCTTTTATTACAGACACGTGGCCCTCTTTATAATTGCCATTAACGTGAACTCTTTCAGGTAATCTCGAGTTAGGGGGCAGTCAGGGCCCGGATGTTGTGCAGGGAAGATACTAGAGAATTAGGCTTCTTAGTTAGCTGAAAATTATACAAATACCACGTGGTTCGGATTCTACATAAAGCTGTAGGCACCTTAGTTGATCTGGCTATTGATCTATTAATAAATATGTGTGAGGAACAAATGACCTTAGTAACAATGACAACACTCGTTCTTCTTCACTTATCACACTACTTAACCCCACATATTCACCCATTTCTCTAAGATCGGTATCTTAATAATGACTGAATGTATTCCACGAAGTTTTAAACGTTTTCTCGGCCCTATCTAATGATACGTACAATACCACCGTGTATGGGTGGGCGGGTGTGTAAATATCAGGATGCCACTGTATGTATATGAGTTTGAGGGCTAGTCTTTAGTACCATACGTGAATGGGAGGTAAATGGGTCAATGCTGACTTACGTGCATGAGTGCGTGGGTGGGTCAATATAGCACTGTACGCGTACAATTGAGAGGTGGGTCAATACCATTTTACCATTTTTCGTGTATGAGTGGGTGGGTGGGTCAATACCAATATAAGTGTATGGCTGGTAGTTTGGTCAATGATCATAATTATGGTTAATGATTAATTGTCAACTGTATAAATATTACTGTTAAGTCAGTTGGCTAGTTCCCCAATTTATGTATCAAACTCATCTTCTCCAGAGCTCACCAACTTTAGAAGGTGATATGGTTGTTAAGCCAATTATTAATTAACTCTGATTGAAGGTCGTAATTTGAAGTAAAAAAACACCATGTGGGTAAAATGTCTTTTTCATTAAGATGATTCTGTCATGAACAATATCTGTTCAGGATAATCATATTTTTCATTCATGATAGACAGATAGATATTAAATAAACACAATTTAGTATAAAAGATATTGTGTTAATGCCCAGATAACTGTGTTATCTGCAGGATTATTTCACTTAAACTGTGTAAACTTGCTTTATAAACAAGAGAGAAGCTAGTTACACAATATACGTCTGGTTAAATCATTTACCTCTTATGTGTAGTCTTTTCTAATTAAACGAGTGAGGACACTTTACAACTTAGTGTAACAATTTTATTTACTTTTAGTGCTTAACTTTGAAAATCATAAGTTTTTTTCTAAACGCTTTGTTCTATTGATATCGTGATTTTTTTCCCTTTTAGGTTATATCCAAGAAATTTCGTTTTTGTCTCATAAATATTTTTGTATTTAAATGTATTTGGTATATTTTTCTTGAGCTTAAATAATAAGTTATAAATAATAAAATAATTACGTTTAACGTTGTTATTTGTAAATAATACAAATTATTTTTGGCTTGTTTATTTACATTTACGCTGTAGGAAGTTTATTTTCCTATTTAGTTCCACACAATTTTGACTTATTGACCTAATTAATGCCCATATGTAATTGCTACTTTTATTTTTACGCTACATTTTATTGAATATATATTTCGTTGATATGTTCTAAAATATGAAACTACATCATTTTAGTTAAATAGCATTACACCTTTGTTCCGAGGCTACCATAGCCTCATATTTCGTTTACGGTATTTGACACTTAACAAAATAATAATGATGTTCTGTTTCAGATTCCATACATCAGGAAGTTACAAGCTGGTTAATTCTGCAGCACGTAAGGGAAGTCTCACACTAGAGGTTCAAGTCCCCCTACATAAATCAATTTAACAACATATTTTTGTGGCTATAAGAAGTGAGAGAGAGAAAAGTTATTTTAGGATTATCTTACGAAAAGAAGCTGGTTATACTCGTATTATTAATGTATTCATATTTACTTACGAAAAGAAGCTGGTTATTCTCGTATTATTAATGTATTCATATTTACTTACGAAAAGAAGCTGGTTGTACTCGTATTAATAATGTATTCATGTTTACTTAAGAAAAGACGCTGGTTGTACTCGTAATAATAATGTATTCATGTTTACTTACGAAAAGACGCTGGTTGTACTCGTAATAATAATGTATTCATGTTTACTTAAGAAAAGACGCTGGTTGTACTCGTAATAATAATGTATTCATGTTTACTTACGAAAAGAAGCTGGTTGTACTCGTATTATTAATGTATTCATATTTACTTAAGAAAAGACGCTGGTTGTACTCGTATTAATAATGTATTCATGTTTACTTACAAAAATAAGCTGTTTGTACTCGTATTATTAATGTATTCATATTTACTTACGAAAAGAAGCTGGTTGTACTCGTATTAATAATGTATTCATGTTTACTTAAGAAAAGACGCTGGTAGTACTCGTATTATTAATGTATTCATATTTACTTACGAAAAGAAGCTGGTTGTACTCGTATTAATAATGTATTCATGTTTACTTAAGAAAAGACGCTGGTTATACTCGTATTAATAATGTATTCATGTTTACTTACGAAAATAAGCTGTTTGTACTCGTATTAATAATGTATTCATGTTTACTTACGAAAAGAAGCTGGTTGTACTCGTATTATTAATGTATTCATATTTACTTACGAAAAGAAACTGGTTGTACTCGTATTAATAATGTATTCATGTTTACTCGTATTAATAATGTATTCATGTTTACTTAAAAAAAGACGCTGGTTGTACTCGTATTAATAATGTATTCATGTTTACTTAAGAAAAGACGCTGGTTGTACTCGTATTATTAATGTATTCATATTTACTTACGAAAAGAAGCTGGTTGTACTCGTATTAATAATGTATTCATGTTTACTTAAGAAAAGACGCTGGTTATACTCGTATTAATAATGTATTCATGTTTACTTACGAAAATAAGCTGTTTGTACTCGTATTAATAATGTATTCATGTTTACTTACGAAAAGAAGCTGGTTGTACTCGTATTATTAATGTATTCATATTTACTTACGAAAATAAGCCGGTTGTACTCGTATTAATAATGTATTCATATTTACTTACGAAAAGAAGCTGGTTGTACTCGTAATAATAATGTATTCATGTTTACTTACGAAAAGAAGCTGGTTGTACTCGTATTAATAATGTATTCATATTTACTTACGAAAAGAAGCTGGCTGTACTCGTATTATTAATGTATTCATGTTTACTTACGAAAAGAAGCTGGTTGTACTCGTATTAATAATGTATTCATGTTTACTTACGAAAAGAAGCTGGTTGTACTCGTACTAATAATGTATTCATGTTTATTTACAAAAATAAGCTGGTTGTACTCGTATTAATAATATAATCATGTTTACTTACGTAAAGAAGCTGGTTGTACTCGTAATAATAATGTATTCACGTTTACTTACGAAAAGAAGCTGATTGTACTCGTATTATTAATGTATTCATGTTTACTTATGAAAATAAGCTGGTTGTACTCGTATTAATAATGTATTCATGTTTACTTACGAAAAGAAGCTGGCTGTACTCGTATTATTAATGTATTCATGTTTACTTACGAAAAGAAGCTGGTTGTACTCGTACTAATAATGTATTCATGTTTATTTACAAAAATAAGCTGGTTGTACTCGTATTAATAATATATTCATGTTTACTTACGTAAAGAAGCTGGTTGTACTCGTAATAATAATGTATTCATGTTTACTTACGAAAAGAAGCTGATTGTACTCGTATTAATAATATATTCATGTTTATTTATGAAAAGAAGCTGGTTGTACTCGTAATAATAATGTACTCATGTTTACTTACGAAAAGAAGCTGATTGTACTCGTATTAATAATGTATTCATGTTTACTTACGAAAATAAGCTGGTTGTACTCGTATTAATAATGTATTCATGTTTACTTACGAAAATAAGCTGGTTGTACTCTTATTAATAATGTATTCATGTTTACTTACGAAAATAAGCTGGTTGTACTCGTATTAATAATGTATTCATGTTTACTTACGAAAATAAGCTGGTTGTACTCTTATTAATAATGTATTCATGTTTACTTACGAAAATAATCTGATTGTACTCGTATTAATAATGTATTCATGTTTACTTACGAAAATAAGCTGGTTGTACTCGTATTAATAATGTATTCATGTTTACTTACGAAAAGAAGCTGATTGTACTCGTATTAATAATGTATTCATGTTTACTTATGAAAATAAGCTGGTTGTACTCGTATTAATAATGTATTCATGTTTACTTACGAAAAGAAGCTGGTTGTACTAGTATTAATAATATATTAATGTTTATTTATGAAAAGACGCTGGTTGTACTCGTAATAATAATGTATTCATGTTTCTTACTTTGTTTGGCTTAATATTTTGTGCCAAATGTAAAAATATTTTTGGACTAAATGATTTCATTGTTTGTATTTATAATAACCAGATACCGAACCAATAGGCCACTATCACATTGTCATAGGCCCTATTTGTGTAAAATATTCTTGTGAATGTGTAAATAATAATAATAATAATAAGTAAATATATAATAATACATTCATGGTAAATATAGTATATAATTCATTCTAATTCGTCCGAATCCAGTTCTATCAAATCTATATTTAGGGTAATACAAATGTTTTTTTATTCTCTTTTTCTTCAGCACATAAAAATTTGACGTCTATTGTTGGCCCAATATGATAAACATTGTATCAGTTCTATTATAACTTTACTCACTCCATGCTTAGTTTTGTTTCGTGAGCAAATTATAATTGTTACAATTAATGTTTAGGCATACATTTCCTCCTCGAATTAAGTTTTAAGTGAAATCAAGTTTTTTTTACCTGGATTTACAAATAATACTTTTTATGGGATAACTTTATTAGGTATCTGAATATATTTTATTTGTATTAGAGTGATAAAATATATTACTCTGATAAAAGTTATTTACGTACAATTCAATTTATTTATTCATAAAATATCATAATAGTTTAAATTACATATTAAATTATATATATTAATCTCTTTAGCATATCTGCTACTTAAGAGATAAACTACAATTTCTTGAAGTTTCAATCAAAAAAATATTACATAGTGTTTCATAGTATTGATGTGAAAAGTTTATATTTATGTAAACAAACAAATAATATGGAAAATAAGAGTATCATAACAATAACTGTATTATATTCCACCCATACTTACTCTTACTTACCCCCATGGCCATCGATGCCCAAGAAGGGATTTGGCCTCACCAACAAGCTCTCTCCATCTTTCTCTATTTTCTGCCTCCTCCATTGTGGTTCCAAGTACTGCGGTGTCTGTCTTAACCCCATCCCACCATCTTCTTTTTGGTCTACCTAGAGGTCTTCTTCCCAATCCAGCTTCCTTCAGTAGCGTCCCTTGTCTCTACGCCATACATGGCCTGCCCATCTCAATCTTCTTGATCTTGCGGTTGCTATTATGTCACAGTAATTGTACTGCTGTCTTATCTCTTGGTTATGCTTGCGCCTCCATTCTCCATTTTCCAATGTTGGACCAAATATTTTCCTTAGTACGCGATTTTCAAACACGATGAGTTTGTTCTCTTCTTTTTTATTTAATATCCAGGTTTCTGCACCATATAAAAGTACTGGCCTTATTATAGTTTGATATATTCGTATTTTTGTTCGGTATGACAGTAACTTTGACGACAAGATCTTATTGCAAGCATACATGCATCTGTTGGCTAGGTTTATTCTGTTTACAATTTCTAATTCCTCACTATTCTTATTGGATATTAGTACTCCCAGATATTTAAACTGCTCCACCTCTTCAAAGCTATGTCCTTCTATATTTATTTCTGTAAGCGGGTGGCCACCTCTTTCAAAGTGCATGTACTTTGTTTTTTTATCATTTATTCTTAGACCCATGCATCCTGTCTCTTGAATGAAAATTTTGGTTAGTTCTTCAAGGTCTTTTTTTGTTTCAGTTAAAATAGTTACATCGTCGGCAAATGCTAATATATTAATTTTACATCCTACTGTTACACCTAAGTTTTTATGTCTAATTTTTTGAAGGGCATCTTCTAGATCTATGTTAAACAGCAAAGGTGAAAGCCCGTCACCTTGTCGAACTCCTGTTACATATCAGGATCATCATGGACCAGGATATTCCACCCATAAAATAAATAATTTAAATGACAGCAAACAAATATCAATAATAATAAATAAATAAATGACATAGAAACATACACACATTTGAAATATTACGTAACCACAAATAAACAAATACTTTATATTCAAACAATTTGAGTGAGATGTATATTATGAAAACGTGAGTGTTTGCTAGATAATTCTATAACTGAAAACAACACAAAGGGCCAAATTCGTGGCGAGGCAACTTTTGCCTACACACTTGTGTCTCACCTATACAATACATGATTGAACAAGCGAGAAATAATGTATTCAAGCGAAAAATCTTTGTCGAATTCAACGTCTGCTCAGTCCATGCCTGAATGTTTTGAGTGGATGAACTCCTTTTTTACCATAACCTAATCAATATTTTTTTGTTTTTTAAGTAGTACAGTAGGTAGTAAGATTTTTTTATAAATGAATTTAAAATGAGATTTTTTAAAATGTTTTTTAATGAGACAACTATTAAAGGGGGAAAAATATGCATCTAGACTATATGTACTCTATACATATACATACACGTTTTTTAGTGCTCTTAAAGACAAGGAATAATTTCAGGCCAAGGAAAAATTTTAATAAAATTAAATTATATGTGTATAAAAATTTATATTCCGTAAATCAACAATCGTTTTGAATAATTTTTTCACATTCATGAGTGAATTTATAGTTGTTATTTGTTATTTTTCACATATTAATATTTTTATAAAACTTTCTTAGTTTAGTAATATATATTTGATTATATGCCTATTATAATTGTTATTAGTTTTATTAATTATACATCTGCACTCCTGACGTTTCTCTGTAGCTCATATCACTTTATGTATTGTATGCCTATTATAATTGTTATTAGTTTTATTAATTATACATCTGCACTCCTGACGTTTCTCTGTAGCTCATATCACTTTATATATTGTATGCCTATTATAATTGTTATTAGTTTTATTAATTATACATCTGCACTCCTATCGTTTCTCTGTAGCTCATATAGCTTTATGTGTGTAATATTAGCCGGTTAAGTAGACTGTCGAGAGGCAAACATCCTGTGTATATGAAATCCACTGTCAGTATGCCTCATATTGTATTCACCAGGCGTCTCTCTTGTTGGGATTCCGTTAAAGGCAGGCTGTTAGGCAAATGTCCCTTGGTGATGAGACCTGCCAACAAAAGACGCTTTTAAAGTAAACATTAATTCTGCTTGTTTACTTGTAACGTTCTGTTAGCTGCTTAAAGTTTCCTTTTACTCAAAAATGGTATTAAAAACATATTTAATTCAACAAGTCTTATACATCTGTGGTAATTTGCAACTATTAAGAACAGACAATTTAAAATCATACAAATAACAACTTACTGTTCAATGTATTTTTAGTGTTACTTTATTTAACAATAAGTGATAACATTCATTTGTGTTTTCTTTACTTTAAGAAAGTAATTACAGATGTTATTCTACTAAGTAAGCCTAATTTATTGCGAGAAAAAGAGCTCCAGTTTGACAAATATTACCTAATTGTTAAACCGATCCTTTTAGAATCCAACGAAAATATTTACTTTGTTGTCTCTATTGAGCATAGTTCTTTATTTTTCTAATTCTTGGTATTTAATTATAACGAAAGACAAAGAAAATATGTAATTTTTACAATCCTCAATGTGATGTAAAATATTAGAATATAAGTAATGTTTGTAAATGTTACGTTGTATGTTGAAAAAAAAAAACTTAACAGAAAATACTACTAAATAATACATTTAAAAAGCACAAAAAAATACTGGATGAATAATAAAAATTAATGTGGCATCATATATTTTCAATAGTTTAGAGTATATTTAATTACACAACTATACGCTTTGTTTACAACCATAAAAATTTATTTTGATCGTTGTAAGTAGATGTTAACTAACACACAAATATTACTACTGCCTGATGTAATGATCAATTGTATGCATTTTTTTCAATGTATACGTACAAAAAATACAATAATTGTATAATTAAAATCAGTAATTTATTTTTATTTATTGCTTAAACTACGTAAGGTAAAAAAAATAAAACATGGAATAAATACAATTTATGGCCCTTTTTATAAAATCTGTTTCTCTTGTGAATATTGTTGTACTAATTTTATTAAAAAAAGGGTGCATGCACAATTTAGTCAATTACTTTGAAGAAATCATTGTTATATTTATAATTCACTAAAATTATAATCAAATACCATACTTAGACAAATGCTGAGTGAATTTTTTTACAGACAATCGTGTGTAAATTATATATAATTGGAATGCAGCTTCCATGAAAAATCCGTCTATAAATCCTTTTAATTCATTGTTTATTACACGCTTTTTTGAAGAATTAGAAATTTACAAACGAAAAATATGTTGTATTTACTTCATGTAAATTGACCATCAAAAGCTAATATTGTATTGAATACTATTTAAAGTAAATATATTTTCACAGTAACAACTTGTAGTTTTTAATTATACATTTTTATTCAACAGCCTAACCAATTTCGACCTGTTGAAAGAAGAATAGATTGTTAAACTATCTTGATGATGGCACTTGATGCCGAACACGTTTGATAAACAAACAATAAATTGAATGGACAAGGTAACTATATAATATATGACATTCCATTACCTTTAAATGAAATATATTAACTATTCCTATAGACTAGTATTACAACAGTACTTGTTGGGTATCAATTTAATAGTTATAAAACTGATTATTTATGGTACAGAATTTGTCTGATGTCAAACAATCTTAATGTGAGTATCATCAAATAAAAGAATGCATTAAGTTTGTTAAATTAAACTAACAGTTTTATGCGTCTATTTAACCAGACATTGGCCTTTTTTATTACAGGAATGAGGCTGTATTTAACCATTTATGTAATCAACAACAGCGCTAAAGAGTTCATAATATATATTTTATGTGTCTTTTTTTATTTTTACTATGATTCTCGGATATGATTATTTACTAGTAGCTCATAAACGAAGAGCATCTTCATATTAAAACCATTTACAAACATCGGATGAATGTTATATGAGAGTTGGAGTGAAAAATACTTGTGACTGATCAATAGAGCCTATTATTTCAATACATATATTTACTACAAAAAATTGTTTAAATAAATATAATTCAATTTAATTTTCTCTTTGGAAAGTTAATATACGATTTTATATTATGGCAATATTCAGGTCAGAATTTGGTGAATAGAGATAAATACCAGTGTTTTCGTATAGTAACCAATTTTCAACTTATTTTATTCCAAGTATCTTAAAATATTTAACCGTAGTTTACTCATTAGTATAACTAATTTACCTGGAGACATGACATACCTTTAGTAGGCTGAACTTGATTTTGTTTTTATATTTAAAACAATAATTTGGGTAACCTAGGTAGTCGAAATGTTGGTATCATATACAGAAACAGGCAATGTTTCAGAACAGCAACCTGTAAAATATATTATTGGAAAAGTCTCACGTTGTTACAAAAATAATAGTCCAGGTCCATATGTTACTAAGGTACATTGCAAATAGTGTTTCCTCCGTACAAAAATCCATATTTGTTGTAATATATGCAATGGAAGTACTTTCTCTAAGTTGTTCTCTTGTTGTTCACAGGCTATCACCGAAAACATCGAAGTACAGTAAATAGTCTTAACTATCACACATCTGTCTCTCAATCTTAAATACTTTTTGTAACACCAAATGATAGACATCTCAATATATTTCATAGCGCAGTATTTAACTTATTTCATAATTACTATAAAATTAAAGTAAATGTTTTACTACACATTAACTCGTATACTTTAAATTTACTGCATATTAACTCGTATGCTTTAAAATTATTGCATATTAACTCGTATGCTTTAAATATACTACATATTAACTTATATGCTTTAAATTTACTGCATATTAACTCGTATGCTTTAAATATACTGCATATTAACTCGTATGCTTTAAAATTACTGCATATTAACTCGTATGCTTTAAATTTACTACATATTAACTCGAATGCTTTAAAATTACTGCATATTAACTCGTATGCTTTAAATTTACTGCAAATTAACTCGTATGCTTTAAATTTACTGCATATTAACTCGTATGCTTTAAATTTACTGCATATTAACTCGTATGCTTTAAATATACTGCATATTAACTCGTATGCTTTAAATTTACTGCATATTAACTCGTATGCTTTAAAATTACTACATATTAACTCGTATGCTATAATTTACTGCATATTAACTCGTATGCTTTAAAATTACTGCATATTAACTCGTATGCTTTAAATATTCTGCATATTAACTCGTATGCTTTAATATTACTGCATATTAACTCGTATGCTTTAAATATACTGCATATTAACTCGTATGCTTTAAATTTACTGCATATTAACTCGTATGCTTTAAATATACTGCATATTAACTCGTATGCTTTAGATTTACTGCATATTAACTCGTATGCTTTAAATATACTGCATATTAACTCGTATGCTTTAGATTTACTGCATATTAACTCGTATGCTTTAAAATTACTACATATTAACTCATATGTTTTAAATTTACTGCATATTAACTCGTATGCTTTAAATTTACTGCATATTAACTCGTATGCTTTAAATTTACTGCATATTAACTCGTATGCTTTAAATATACTGCATATTAACTCGTATGCTTTAAAATTACTGCATATTAACTCGTATGCTTTAAATTTACTACATATTAACTCGAATGCTTTAAAATTACTGCATATTAACTCGTATGCTTTAAATTTACTGCAAATTAACTCGTATGCTTTAAATTTACTGCATATTAACTCGTATGCTTTAAATTTACTGCATATTAACTCGTATGCTTTAAATATACTGCATATTAACTCGTATGCTTTAAATTTACTGCATATTAACTCGTATGCTTTAAAATTACTACATATTAACTCGTATGCTTTAAATTTACTGCATATTAACTCGTATGCTTTAAAATTACTGCATATTAACTCGTATGCTTTACATTTTCTGCATATTAACTCGTATGCTTTAATATTACTGCATATTAACTCGTATGCTTTAAATATACTGCATATTAACTCGTATGCTTTAAATTTACTGCATATTAACTCGTATGCTTTAAAATTACTGCATATTAACTCGTATGCTTTAGATTTACTGCATATTAACTCGTATGCTTTAAATATACTGCATATTAACTCGTATGCTTTAGATTTACTGCATATTAACTCGTATGCTTTAAAATTACTACATATTAACTCATATGTTTTAAATTTACTGCATATTAACTCGTATGCTTTAAATTTACTGCATATCAACTCGTATGCTTTAAATTTACTGCATATTAACTCGTATGCTTTAAATTTACTGCATATTAATTCGTATGCTTTAAATTTACTGCATATTAAGTCGTATGCTTTAAATTTACTGCAGATTAACTCGTATGCTTTAAATTTACTGCACATTAACTCGTATACTTTAAATTTACTGCATATTAACTCTTATACTTTAAATATACTGCACACTTACTCGTATGCTTTAAATTTACTGCATATTAACTCGTATACTTTAAATTTACTGCATATTAACTCGTATGCTTTAAATTTACTGCATATTAACTCGTATGCTTTAAAATTACTACATATTAACTCGTATGCTTTAAATTTACTGCATATTAACTCGTATGCTTTAAAATTACTGCATATTAACTCGTATGCTTTACATTTTCTGCATATTAACTCGTATGCTTTAATATTACTGCATATTAACTCGTATGCTTTAAATATACTGCATATTAACTCGTATGCTTTAAATTTACTGCATATTAACTCGTATGCTTTAAAATTACTGCATATTAACTCGTATGATTTAGATTTACTGCATATTAACTCGTATGCTTTAAATATACTGCATATTAACTCGTATGCTTTAGATTTACTGCATATTAACTCGTATGCTTTAAAATTACTACATATTAACTCATATGTTTTAAATTTACTGCATATTAACTCGTATGCTTTAAATTTACTGCATATCAACTCGTATGCTTTAAATTTACTGCATATTAACTCGTATGCTTTAAATTTACTGCATATTAATTCGTATGCTTTAAATTTACTGCATATTAAGTCGTATGCTTTAAATTTACTGCATATTAACTCGTATGCTTTAAATTTACTGCACATTAACTCGTATACTTTAAATTTACTGCATATTAACTCTTATACTTTAAATATACTGCACACTTACTCGTATGCTTTAAATTTACTGCATATTAACTCGTATACTTTAAATTTACTGCATATTAACTCGTATTCTTTAAATTTACTACACATTAACTCGTATATTTTAAATTTACTGCATATTAACTCGTATGCTTTAAAATTACTGCATATTAACTCGTATGCTTTAAATATACTGCATATTAACTTGAATGCTTTAAATTTTCTGCATATTAACTCGTATGCTTTAAATATACTGCATATTAACTCGTATGCTTTAACATTACTGTATATTAACTCGTATGCTATAAATTTACTGCATATTAACTCGTATTCTTTAAATTTACTGCACGTTAACTCGTATACTTTAAATTGACTGCACATTAACTCGTATACTTTAAATATACTGCACAATAACTCGTATGCTTTAAATTTACTGCATATTAACTCGTATAATTTAAATTTACTGCATATTAACTCGTTTTCTTTAAATTTACTGCACATTAACTCGTATACTTTAAATATACTGCACACTAACTCGTATGCTTTAAATTTACTGCATATTAACTCGTATACTTTAAATTTACTGCATATTAACTCGTATGCTTTAAATTTACTGCACATTAACTCGCATACTTTAAATTTACTACACCGACTTAAAAGTAATGATAAATGCCGTATCATTGAGTCTTTTCACAAAGGTAAGTTGAGAAACTATCAGTTCCATAACAATTACGGTATTAATTTTATCTCGTAAATATCGTGATCATTATGTTTGATTTGATTTTGTTTTTAACGATTGATCCCTCGATGATTAAACAATTTAATCACGTTGCTGAATATCGATTTTTAACAATATCTAAATAAGATGTGATAACCGACCAATCGCAGATTACTCAAACACAAAGAACACTTATTGTAATTAGCTTAAGAGCACTTTTATACTAAAGTAATATATTAAAAAATACCTTAAATTTGGGATACCAAAAACCACCGATCATACCACCGATTTAAAAATTAAACAGCCGCTTTAGAAACTTAAGTATAATAAATGTGGTAGAATGACACTTATTCACATCAGTTATATCAATAATTGTAAATTTGTATGTAAAATGAAATGTTAAACTCATATTTCAATAAACTTTGACATTTTACATTATAAAAGAACGTTTCATGGATGAATGAACTACATTTTTATTTTCAATTAAATAACTGCTAAAGAGAAGAAGGTTGATGTAATTTTAATTTACATTGTACCACCTGCATTCCATTTGGAACGATGATCAAAAATAACGATAGAGAGAGAAACATTTTATTAATGGGACTTTTAGTTTCATAATAAATTACAAAAAGATAGTTCGGAATGTTTACCTTGATAGAGAGAATATACCTTATGTGATATATAGATGGTATATAATAAATAGTTATTATTAAGACGTTGATTATACAGATATTGGGAAATATGAGGAGAAAATGAGTTAGGAGATATGTGTAGTCATTGTTACTAACTAACTAACTAGGATAAAATGATGCCAGGGTAGTTAAGGGGCATACAGCTTTACATGGAATCTGAATCACGTATCATTGTTCTAGCTTTCAGCTAACTGAAAAGACGGATACTAAGTATCTTCTTTATACAACACCTAGAGTGACTTCCACCCAAAATGGACTCAACATACTTCACTATCAATGTCCACGTCAACTACAACCATGGAGTGGACGCCGTGACAGTATTAGGAATACATAGCATAGAACTTATCGCTTTCTATATACACAACAATTAATTAGTCCTCACGTAGCTGTGTTACAGGACCCGTATTTATTTACGTATTTACACACAAATGTAGTATTAAATAACAATCACATTGAGTGAAAATATAGACGTAGAATATATTTAATGTGCCTATAGTATAAATACTCTATTTTAGATTTAATTGAGCCAAGGAAAGAATTTCACAATCGATATCAACCAATAATTATTACAAGATGACAGACGATTAGTAAAGAATCATTCCGTAAGAGAATTGTAAACGTCACTATTTTCTATTTACTATGTAAGATAGTAGTAGTCTATCTGTATCAAGGGACATAATCACGTTTCAAGTATCACGAGCTCACTTGTGACATAATACCTTCACTCTCGACAATGACAATAACTGACTTTGCGGGAATCACCCTCCGAAAACACTCCAACATAAGTGATCTCTCTTAATTTCAGTTGGAAACACCATGGGGTAACATTAATTAATTTGTGTGTTGAGTTACCTGTTTCCATGGCAACCACACGCACGTACGCACAACCACAACTGTCATCTCCCCTGACAGGCGTCTTCGTACCTTCATCCATCGGACAATTTCGAATGTGAATTCTTTGATTTCAGTTGTAAGTTTTAATTTATTATTGCACCTATTAGGGGACACTCCTGCATGCTTCTCGTGCGAACCCCGGTCCCTCGCTGAACTCATTACTCTTTGGCCTGTGTCTGTTGACTACAAATAGTAAGTTACATGTATAACTCAAAATAAAAATATTAAATGTATATACAATATTTCACTCACATTACTTGCATTGCTACCTATTTATTAGTATAAACATCTAATTATATTACTTAGCCTATTTAATCAGTGTTAATTTCATGTGTTTTCATATTGTTACTTGGGGATAAAGTGTTGTGGAGACTGTATGCGATAGGTTCAGTACTCGGTCTTATAAATAGCGGTATTGCGTCCGCTCAATGGTAGCCATCAACGTGGACACTACTATAGAAGTCTGTGGTGTCCGTGTTGGGTGGTGGTCAGTGTTCGGATGTTGTGTACGGAAGAGAACTGAGAATCAGGCTTGTCAATTGGATGAAAATCAACACTACGTGGTTCGGATTCCACGACGTGTTATTTGGTGTTATCCAACCAGTCGAACTCAGTTGTAACCAGACTACACTAATTCATATTCACCTTAAAATACACTCAACGTTGTGTCATCGTCTCATGTAAGGATGTAGGCTAAGATAAAGGCGAAAATGTAACAATATTTTTTATATGGCTGTCATTTTTAAATCCAACAACGTAGTCTACAAGCTTTCTATTATGTATTGACTAAACTTTCACACTACTACTAGAAATAGTACGACGTTAAAAAACGTAATTTGTTCAATATACTAATGGAATTAGTTCGGAATTATAGACAATTTTCCTTTATTCCATTTACTTTTTTATTGTGGAACAATTAAAAACCTCCAATTATGCATTGTTGAAATGTTACTCCTAATATTCAGTGTTGTAATGTTGCACATAAAATATTGCATAATATTCGCTGGGTATATTTTATCCCTATGTATGTATATAAGCTATAGATTATGTGATTATTTTGCCTTTGTTTGAATTAACACATAGACATATTGGGCGTTTCATTCGAAAATAAATGTACTTAAAAATACCAATGTTTAAATATTTTACTTCATTAAGCCTTTCATTGTCAAAGACATTATCATGAATAAACACAAAACACTTAAACAACTTAGGCGGTTTAAATAAATGCAATTAGTGAATTGAACCAAACTATACATAGTTCATATTATTCGAGTATAGAAGATTTCAATGGATAGAGTTCCACTGTCGTTACTATTACCATCAAAATCTTGGTCTTCGGGGTTCGAGAGCGTCACTGGACTATGTAGGCCTACATTTTGTACAAACATTGCCGATGTTTTAACCAAATTACAGTCTTCTGAATGAGACGTGAACATTTATTCATTCACGGTCTCGAGTTCTGTGAATAACAGTGTTCCCGTTCCCGCTGAAGATGGGTGAATGTAATGGGCCGAAACGTCGGAAATATTTGAACATAATGTGCATAACCCAGTAACGCCCTCGAACCCAGAATAACAAGGTTTTATTAGTAAAATACTAGATTACCTTACTTGAGTGATGTTATAAGTTATTTTTTATTTGTAATATGTACTTACAACAATATACAATATTTATTATATTTACATTAATTTGTAAGACAGACTAAATTCAGATCGTTTTATCATGTAAGTAGTCCCTAATAACATATAGATATCAATATAGTATGATTTTTATTTCGATAATAAAAATATTAAAATAAAAAAAAACATAGAACCAGATGGACACTGGACCGACCAGTCAACAATACAGTCGGTCCATTCTGGAGCCAACATGACATGGAACAACGGACCGTCAATTAGCCCATTGTAAACAAATATATGTAAACTGATTGACCGAAATTCTATGGTATTTGAAATTAGGTGGCTGGATAAATACGATAATGGCTCTCTAAAAGAGACTCTAAATGTTTTGTAAAACTCGGAGCTCCAAAAAATAATAATAAATAATTAGGTTAACGTTATTCTTAAATATATTTATACATTATTTATGGAAACCACGAATAAATATATAATATATTCATGTTAGCTGTAAACAATAGATTTATATTTATATCAAAATAAACCAGTCTACCTCTAGTAATCCATCTCACTTTCTTTCCCAAAAACAACAACAATGTAAATAATATTTTGGGAGATTTTAATATAGGCGCAATATGAGGAAGTGCATCACAAAGGTAGACTTTCACAGAATGGTATTGGAAACGTCTCATATTACGAAGTTTCATAATATGCCCGCCCTTTCTGGCATGTTCCGTTGTAAAAGCTGTTTCCTTCAAAACTTTCAGCATCAATCTTTATAAGTAAAAGCGCAACATGAGATGGGAAATAAAGATAATATTCCTAGCATCTACACACTTCTTTGACACCACTGAGCTACCATAATAATTAAATATCACTATTAAGCTAAATAATGCTTTTCTTTAATATTATTATTTTAAGCATATTACACATTTGAAATAAAACCATTAAAATAAGTATACAGACTGGCAATATAACCGTCTTGTTGTCATTGGAAAAATTTTTTATTTAGATTACTGATATTTCGCCTCTTTACATGTTTTGTGAATTACCAGCAAGCGTATTATTTATTTAAGTTTGGAACAGAGTCCCTATAAATTTGTTAAACCAGTAGTATTTTTGTATTTTTAAGTTGTTGTTCCCCAGTCCATAATGTTTCCATAGATGTAGTTACAGTACTATACTTCTTCGTTAACAATTCTTATAACTTTAATAGGACTTTAGTCCCGTAGTTCCATACTAAGGTGAAAATGATGTAATGTGTTTGTAAAATAGTACGTTTCTTACTTAAGTGTCAGATTAATGTACTACCAAGTATTAATACATTAATCTAAAAACGTTTCGTTGAATTCAAACCTCAATCGTTCAACGATAGTGACTCGGAATCATATTTGCTATAAGTTAAGAGATTTTAACATTATATTAGAACTATTCCTGTAAAAGGTAAATGTTTAATGTGGGTCGTTGAGCAAGGTTTGGTGCCAGTTTCAGCTTTATTATTGAATTAAATGTTAACAAATTGTGTAACAATAAAACTTTAAGCAAACCACTACCAGTCGTAAGCCTTACTTTAAATGTTTTATTTTATTCAGACAATTTATTTACACGAATTGTTATTTATGAAAGACAAATTTAGCTGGATACCTCTTTTTTCTATATCTTTTTTGTTGGAAGGAAAATTTACGGACGGATTGATGAGATAGATCTTTCCATGGAATTCAGACCGTAAAATCTTTTAAAAGAGTAACAGGTGGATGAGGTTTTAATTTAGCGAAAATCTGCTGGCTGAACCATCTGCTCTCTATCCCGGATGATGACGTGCAAAAATACAATTTAGTATTATTTAATAATTGAATATTTTTTGTGACTATAAATAATACTATATATATAATATGTAAACCGTTTATCACTGCCAGACATTTTTTATACTTGTATTATTTATTTTAATAAATTTACTGCATAAATTATTAACTCACTCACTAATCATTGCTGTGTTATTATTTACAGTTCTAGTAAAATTGAAATAAGGTACGGTTATTAGGATCATTTGAATAAGTACTGTTTACAAGCAAACTATATTTAGAGATGGAAGTTATAATAAAAAATCATGGTGTTACTTTGGTCTTATTGATTTTCATTCTATTTTTAATAAATAAAACCTACAACTTCGCAAGTTAGCATGTCCTTAACAATGGTCTGAGGAAGGTCAATATATAATATTGTAACCGAATTTAATCTATATTTAAAGCTGCTTAGACGTAAACAATATAGGAAATATATAAATAAAAGTGCTAAATAAAAACATGAAATAACGATAAGCCAAATGGTTGGATGTTTATTTGAATGCCTTTAAAAGTTGAGAATCGTTAAAAGATAACAAAGGAAACTATCAAGTTGCAAAAGTACAAACTTACTTTAATCCCTTAAAAGTTGTAAAAGAAGCTTCTAAAAGTTTTTCAATTTACTATGACGTATGCCTAATATAACGGTCTTTGTTCTCTATGCACACCGTTTGCATAGCTTTAGTGAAATTCTCTTTCCAACGTAAAGTGGTGTAATTACTTTCATTAAAAATTGTACCCGTTAAATATTTCCAAGACGTATTGACCAACTTATACAATGAACACACATGCATTTAGTATAACACTAGTTTATCCTATTATATCTTAAATGTATAGGAACGAAATAGCCTAAGTTTGTTATAGTTTATACTAATTACTCTCAATTGTTTAACCAATTACTTAGAACTATTTTGGACCATTATGCCCACCTACAAGGTCTACAACTATACAGGTTGTCTTTTTTAAATGGGCCACCATTGTGATCTTGTAAACCAAAAATAAAAAAAAACTTTAAATGGGAAACCTTATCTTGTTTTTAGAGACGATTAAAAACACAAATTTCAAATTTTGAAAAACTGCCACAATTCTCTAATATGGCGGTCAACTTTGATTTTTGTTACTAAACACCCTATAAGTTACTTTATGATTTTTCCAGATAGAAATATTAATTCGAAGATTTTTTTATTCTTGGAAGTTTTTTTATAATGTTCTCAATAACGTAGATATGAAAGCTCAAAATATTCAGATTCCTTACGGAGTTTAGAATTGAGATAACAAACTTTTTAATATGCATTCAAAAAAATTACCTAATCTACCAACATTACCACATAAATTTGAAAAATGCATGATTACCTATTCTTTTTTACGATTTACGCATTGTGTATTAAGTTATAACAAATATGTTTCTATTTTGTCACATATAAATTGATGTTGGCAGCACTGTTATTATTATCAGCTGTTTAAGTACACTTCCAATTCATATCTACAGTGGTATTAAAAGTTTACTTAAACAACTGATATTGGTAACAGTGCTACCAACATCAAATTTTATATGTGACAATATAGTTACACATTTGTTTAAATTTATGTAATATAATACTAAATACGTTAAATCTTAAAAAAAGAATAGCTAAGCATGCATTTTCCAATGTTATGTGGTAATGTTTGCAGATTAGGTAATTTTTTTGAATGCATACTAAACAAGTAGTTATCTCAATGGTAAACTCGATAAGGAATCTGAACATTTAAAGCTCAGATTCATTTGTTAGAATCATGGATTCTTGGCTGGAATCATGGATTTGTTGGAACATTTTGTTCTAAGAAACTTCATTGAAAATTACATTAAAAATGAAATACATTTATTAGGATTTATAAGTTAAAACACATTAGAGAAGAAACAAACGTTGTAGATAGACAGAAAACGAAAATAAACCTTAACACCTTAACCCACACTTTTTTTGAAGTGCGGCCTGTACAGTGGTATTGTACATACGCACCCGTTTCAACGCACTTACCTAAAATTACTTGCAAGCGTTTTTACGTACACGTACAGTAGCATTGACCCACCCACCTACCATACACGCACTTTGGTATTGAATCATGGATATCTACATTATTAAGCAAAATATTGAAAAGGTACCTAGGACAAAAAAGTTTTAGAATTACTATTTCTATCTACAAAAATCATAAAATATAGGATGTTCTGTTAGAAAAACCAAAGTTGACCGCCATTTTGGAAAATGGCAGACATTTTCCAAAATATTAAATACATTTTTTAAATCGTTTTTATAAACAAGGTAAGGTTCCCTATTTAAAGGTTTTTGTCAGACTTATAGTTTCCAAGATCACAATGGTGGCCCATTTAAAAAATATGATTTAAAAGAGATCACACATCCTAAATAGATTCATTAGATCTTCATCATATAAGAAAACATTATCAAAGTGACTTGTCTACTTAAAACTAAAGTAAATAGACTAGTCACACCCATTATTCTTGATCAGCTCATACTTTTAAGAGTATCAGTATTCAATTACTACAATTTTTGTTTCTTACTTATAACCTCTCTCCATAAAAAGTGATAGTTTTTCTTTTCCACACTTGATAAATCATATTTTTTCTGTGTAACTCAATAGGTTCAATACAGTATAATTGCCCAGATTCAATAGAAATATCGTAGTGACCAACGATAAAAAAGAATATTCAAATTAGATCAAGTGGGTCAGGCTGGAACTTATATAACTTTCATCAAATTATCTTCCCAATTTAATATTTTTGCAAAAAATTTGGATAATACATTTTTTAGTCTAAGGTTATACTATATTATTAATTACATCGGTACAAAATAGTATTCATTTTAAACAGTGACATTTTTGGAAGCCTGATGATGAAGACTTATATGCATTGAAATGTACATAGCAGTAATGTAATTGAAGAACAACTGTTACGACAGAAATAGGCAATTTAAACCAGTATTATTTCGATAACAGTTCTGGAGGCTAATAACACAAAGTGAATATATTAATTGTATCCTTTGTGTAATGAAACCATCTATAGTTTTTTTTCTGTATTATATTCCGAAAGGATATACTAAGGATCAATTAAGCCTCGTAATTAGATTTTAAAAACTTTTAATTTATTTTTGAAACTTTTTAAAATTAAAAACTCCAAACCATGATGATATTTCGAGCTGTCCTTTCTTAGTTTTTACTAGGTATATAATATTAGGTTTCTAATATAAATATCGATTTCATGAGAATAAATTTCCAGAAGAAATAATAGTTACCATTCCCATATTGAACAACTTTACTGCCTAAAAAAATTAACTAAAACTTGTTATGGTGTCGGTTGATAAGATTGATGATGTTACAAATAATATTTTTTTTTTAGATATATTTAACAGCTTACAAAAGCGATTTCACTGCTTTTGAAAGTTTTTAAAATATCCATTGTAAGGGAGCAGTTCAGTTACGGGGTGGTTAATTTAAAGCAGTATAATTCAAGTTACTTTTTTACAACAACTTGAAAACCTATTTTATAAATACTCAGTTAAGATATATATTGCAATACAATAGGAAAAATAAACAAATTAATGATTTACGTGAATATAATTGACCCATGTCTTCCAAAATGAATAGAAATTCAATCAAATGTTCAGTCCATAACACATGTAGGTAAAACATTATCGATACTCAAGTCCCTTTGATTAGTGTTTGCGGATATATTCAAACACTACGCTCTCAGATGCCGGATAACATAAAGGCAACACTGTGATGGAAGGTTTACATCGAACAGGTGGACAGTGAACCGACCAGTCAACAATACAACAGGTCCATTCTGGAGCCAACATGACGAGATATAACGGACCGTCAATTAGCCCTTTGTAAAACATCCATAAACTGGCCGAGACTGGACTCAATTGTGCCCAAAACTATGTGCGTTGTCAAAATATAAAAGCCGATTAATACACATATGAATCTTAAGATTGTAGTTTCACAAATTTTTAAATGTTTTGTTATTATTAAAATTAGTTTTAATGTTTCTTTCTTGTCATATGATGAATCTACTGGCCATTTAGACTTCTCAAAGTAATATTAATTCTGTTTTTGGAAATACCTTATCATTAACTTGATTAAAAATTGTTTCACTTGTTAGGGATGAGGTATCTTTCTTTCACTAGACCAGGTCGATCCAGTTATTTGTCCTGTCTCACTCTAACCAACTTAACAATCAAAAATATTTTGTCTCACTGTTTTCCTGTTTGAATCTTTAGATTTTGTTACACCTGCTTGTATTGCCTTCTCCTACTGCTCCAATCTACTTAATTGTTTCTGTTTTGGCCGTACTCAGTTTTTGTCTTCATTTTAGTCTTTGTGTTCTCATGTCTAAAGGTGAGGCAGTTTATTTTTCTATCTGCATATTATTTTTAATCCTGAAACTTTGACATTTACTATTTAATGGACCTAATATTTTATCAGATAAACTTTATTTCCCTCTTCTATTTTACTATATCATAATTTCGGTTTAAAACTAAAGTCTTAGCTTTGTAAAGATATTAAGATTAATTTCTGTGCTATGGAAATAGATTTTTATTGTTTTATCATGTTTTTAGTTATATGCAATACAATAATATTTAATTAGCATTTTAATACTCTGAACTCAATTAATTTACATCATTTTTACTTTTATAGTTAGTGAAATACTTTTAAAAATAGAAGAATGTTATTAAGATGGATAAACTCATTATTAAATACAACTAAAAGAGCTCAGTGTAAAATTGTTTTTCTCTTTACCAACAGACACGATGTAAACATCATTACAACCAGATATATCAGGAAATCGTATAACTGGTTAATACTGTAACTGTACCATCTCAGCATTTCTCTAAGGTTTGCCAAACTTTGAAAGGGAAGATGAGAATTTAAATGTAAAAAGTAATGCGTCGTTATCAATCACAACAAAATAATATTTATATCATGTCGCATGAGAACACTTATGTTTAAGATAAATCTCACAGGATGCCACATAGAAGTTAGAGCGAAACACCTGGAAGTTATGTACGTTGTGTAAATATTCCTTTGATGTCGTTAACTGTGGAAGCCAACCACTAAATCTCACTAATGCGTAGATAGTGTGTTGGGATGAATAACAAAGAGTTTATCCCATATTCAAAATAATTTAACTATCTGAACATAATACAGAAAAGTGTCAACTTAAATTCAAATAAAATTTTTGATGTAACATAAAAAAGACAACAATATTACCGATATAAATTATTATCTAAATCCTAAACTAATTTTAATACACTTTGCTTCTCAAAGTCTGTAGAGGAACACAGCACATTGCATTTATTTTACATTACAGCTATGTTTAATGCAGTTCATCTCTGTTCCTACCTCTGCATCATAAATTTAAAATAATTAAATCGTTAAAAAGAGAGTAAAAGTAACCAGTGGATTCTTATTGTATTCTGAATGTTCTTATTGATTTATGGTGAAATAAAAAATACATAATTTATTAGTTTATTATTTATGAAAAATTTAAATGAACGATCAAAAGTTTACAAAGTTAATCGTCTTATAGCTTTTACTATCTTGTAAACGTGTAATATAAAAGTAGATAATATTAAAGCACAACTTAGTGAATTGTGAGTGCAGAGACCAAGGTCCATGGCTGGTCCACAACTCAGTGGATTGTGAGTGCAGAGACCAAGGTCCATGGCTGGTCCACAACTCAGTGGATTGTGAGTGCAGAGACCAAGGTCCATGGCTGGTCCACAACTCAAAGGATTGTGAGTGCAAAGACCAAGGTCCATGGCTGGTCCACAACTCAAAGGATTGTGAGTGCAAAGACCAAGGTCCATGGCTGGTCCACAACTCAGTGGATTGTGAGTGCAGAGACCAAGGTCCATGGCTGGTCCACAACTCAAAGGATTGTGAGTGCAAAGACCAAGGTCCATGGCTGGTCCACAACTCAGTGAATTGTGAGTGCAGAGACCAAGGTCCATGGCTGGTCCACAACTCAGTGGATTGTGAGTGCAGAGACCAAGGTCCATGGCTGGTCCACAACTCAGTGGATTGTGAATGCAGAGACCAAGGTCCATGGCTGGTCCACAATTCTTCTATTGAAGTTTACCCTCAGAACTGCTTATGGTAGCTCTATTCTAAATAAATGAAAATAATGCAAAGAAATGTGAATAAATTATCATCTCCCCCTACACATGCACAGAGTTTTAAATGACTCCTCCCATACAACCTGTATAATCTACTTCGGCTGCATATTTATGTAACTATTCAAGTTACAATAAAAGTTTATCAAATTAAATTATCACTTCCTAACAAAATTGAAGTTCTTACTAAGTAGGACAAATCAATTTCAGGGGGCGTTCTTATTATCCTTAGTTAAATTATTAATCAATTTTATAAATTGTTTAATTTATTCATTATTTTCCTTTCTAATTAATACTATCTCCCTTGAATTAATATTGAAGCTGTATTATTAACTCTTGAAATTATGCTCTTTAAAAATGATATATTTTAGTATATACAGGGTGAGGCAGACCACCCGTGCAGCATGTATAGCAGGAGAACGGTTTAGTCTAGTGGCCTAAAACAAAATGCTTTCCCCCTATATTGCATATGGGGAGTCCATTAAAAATGTTTTCATCAACCTTTTCGTAAAGAGTGTTGAAAAACTAGGGGTCATGGGTTCGAATCTCTAAATTATCAAATGCAAACATATGGCAAATAATACATCATTTTAAAGGTCTTGTTGAAAGAAACTCATTGATGAAAACAAAATTCATTTATCATGACACATTTCAAAATGGCGGCCATTTTTGTGGAAAATATTGATGTTTACGGAATACCCTATAGTTTTCTTACTGTTTGAGATAGGTTCATTCCGATTTCAATTTCTTACTTGCAAAACCCTCAGCTTCACTCTGATATGCCGCATGACTACTTTTATCATTATTTTGATATTGGCCCCCTAATACGAATTTTGAAAAATTAAAAATTCCTTAAAGTCAAAATTTTTAAATAGCAACATGCATCATGTTGTATATCATTTTAAAGCGCTTGTTAAGACAAACAAATTTTGCATTACACTTTTTTTTGTATCTCCAGTGGTTTTTGAGAAATAAGCACAAACATGTTTTTAATAATAATTTTCCCACCTTTTTACGTTACTTTGGCCATACATTTTGTATTTAAAAAAATGATCAGATTTATAAAAATATAAATTGGTATTTTTACTCTTAATGTCTCTTAAAAAATACACGATTTGTATTTTTTACAAGATTTGTAAATTCTTGTATTTATTTGTATTTATTTGCAACTTTTAACATAATTGCAACCTTAAAAAAATTAATAAGTAATAAGAGTATCGTACAAAAATATCCAGAATCCAACTGAACTTACTTTACTGTAAATTACATGTGCTCGAATTGAAAACCATTATTTTCTATACATAGTTCTATTCTGGAGGTGAAGCTATCTACAGCTCGCAATACTTCTTCGCCACTGATAGAATTTATACCATGTCTGATTCTCTGCATCATATCTTCGATTGTTGTTGGTCGTCTTTTGAACACTAAATCTTTCAGCCTACCCCACAAGTAGAAATCCATACAAGTTAAATCAGGAGATCTTGGAGGGTAGTTGACAGGACCACCTCTTCCAATCCATCTTTCAGGATATTGTTCATCAAGAGTTTGTCTGACGTTGTTGGCGTAGTGAGGTGGTGCCCCATCATTCATGAACCACAAATGTTCTATGTCTTCTTCGGGTATATCTATTAATAGGTTAGGCAGGTGATTTAGCAAAAAGTTGTTATAGGTGTCTCCAACTAGGTGTTCTCTGAAGAAAAAGGGACCTATAATTTTTCTACCAAGGATGCCACACCAAGTATTCAAAGTCCAGTATCTCTGGTTATCCACCTCTCGCATCCAGTGTGGATTCTCATAGGCCCAGTACCTCATATTATGGCGGTTCACTTCACCGTTGCTGCGGAAAGTTGCTTCGTCACACCACAGTACATTACGAAAAAAATGTTCACGTTGTTGTAACATTTCCCTAGCCCACAAACAAAAAGTCATTCTTCGATGGCTATCATCACCATGCAGTTCTTGGTGTAATGATATCTTGTATGGGTGCATTTTGTTATCTTTCAAGATTCTCAACACTGACCTTTGACTCACACCCGCATCTAGAGCTATTCTTCTGGACGAGTCAGTTGGATTGAGTTGAACCGCTGCCAAAATGTCTGGTGCCGTATCACTTCTTACAGGCCTAGCTAGGGTTTTTCCTTTATTGAAATCAGGCTGAACCTGTCCTTTTTCACGCACACGACTAGCAAGTCTTTGAAAGGCCATTCGTGATTGAACTTCTCTGTCTGGATAACGTTCTGCGTAGAGATTCGCAGCAGCTGAGTAATTCTGGAAACATTCGCCTAACACCATTAGCATTTGGAAAGCCTCTTCATTTGTGTACGGCATTTCAGTAAATACAGAACTATCATTCACAATAAAAGAACAAAATAAGGAATAAAGTGGAGAATTAAAGTGGTTGTCAAATAAAATAAGTTTTGTTTCAGGAACTAAAATGAAGTGTACAATAATGCACTAGAACAGCTGATTTTATAAACAGCTGAAAATAATCAGCTGATTAAACAATCATAAGATTAATAATAATTGCAGTAACCCAGGAGCAAAGTATCAACTGGTTGTACTGAACAGTAAAGGCCAATTGTGAAAGGTACCTAACCATGCGAAGCGAGTAATGGTACTGTGTATAAAAACTATTAATATTTATTTATAATATTAAAGTATAAAAATACAACAAACAATTTTAAATGATAAAATTACAATTATGGTGATTTCAGTTTTTTACAAAGGTCTCTTAATTTTAGAGAATCATACAAATCTGGAACCAAAAGGCCATCTGCCACATATTCCCTTCAAGATTATCTTAGTAATAAGCTTTAAACCAGATTGTAATAATACCAGATTAGTAATAATACCATATCTGTATTATTAGCAATGATAACACAGTACTTAATGTAAAACGCTTTTTGCCTGTATTTGTCAAATTGAAATATCTTAATAAAAAATAAATTTGCTTACATAATTCCTTATTTCGATTTACGCAATTAAAATGTTAGATTTTGACTCAGTGCTTTCAGTTTTAAATGTCAGTGGCCAAAGTAACGTAAAAAGGTGGGAAAATTATTATTAAAAACACGTTTGTGCTTATTTCTCAAAAACCACTGGAGATACAAAAAAAAGTGTAATGCAAAATTTGTTTGTCTTAACAAGCGCTTTAAAATGATATACAACATGATGCATGTTGCTATTTAAAAATTTTGACTTTAAGGAATTTTTAATTTTTCAAAATTCGTATTAGGGGGCCAATATCAAAATAATGATAAAAGTAGTCATGCGGCATATCAGAGTGAAGCTGAGGGTTTTGCAAGTAAGAAATTGAAATCGGAATGAACCTATCTCAAACAGTAAGAAAACTATAGGGTATTCCGTAAACGTCAATATTTTCCACAAAAATGGCCGCCATTTTGAAATGTGTCATGATAAATGAATTTTGTTTTCATCAATGAGTTTCTTTCAACAAGACCTTTAAAATGATGTATTATTTGCCATATGTTTGCATTTGATAATTTAGAGATTCGAACCCATGACCCCTAGTTTTTCAACACTCTTTACGAAAAGGTTGATGAAAACATTTTTAATGGACTCCCCATATGCAATATAGGGGAAAAGCATTTTGTTTTAGGCCACTAGACCAAACCGTTCTCCTGCTATACATGCTGCACGGGTGGTCTGCCTCACCCTGTATAATTATATTAAGTGAAGCATTACTTTTCATGTCTTATCTAATATATATTTGTAATTTTTACAAAATGCATTATGACTTTTTTTTAAATATTTCACAGTACGTTCGGACACGTGATTTCAGTGATATTCTATTAAATATATTCATTTTATGATAAATAGTTTGTTACCTCTTTGCAATTATATGGTGCCTCGTACGGGAATGACCTTAGGAAACAAATGGTTTCAGAAAATAACAAACACGGTAAATTTAGTCCTTCGGACACCAGCGGAAGGTTTATATCGATACCATTTATCGTACGAACAAGAAATAAAGCTTAATAACATGCAGTTGCCATTACAGGTTAACAATTCAAGAAACTTGCAATGCGAATAAAAAATATAGTAACGTAATTAACTTTAAAGATATGGAATAAATAGTGAACATTCCACCTCTCAAAGCCTTACGTCTAAATGAACAATCGTTTCGATCATCAGAAAATAATCGGTGTCGATAGCCTACGTTTCTTTGATGTTCGAAATACTAAATTAATCTTACAGATGTTTTCTGCAACCATCTGTTTTCGAAGGTTGGGCAGGATAAAATTTTACTCGTCTGTTGCACCAAATATTCAACTCGTATTTAGGGAATACAAAACTCATTTAAAACAGATAATTTTTGTACATAAACAGCCAGAATGACACAATATTACTGTTATTATTACTATTCACACATGGTGCTACTACAATGGACCATGGGAAGCAAATACAAGCACAAATTGTTTCCAGTGTCTTATAATAATAATAAAAAAAAAAAAAAAAAAAAAAAAAAAAAAAAAAAAAAACTAGCATATACCATAAAAATTTCTCACAAATGTTGAGTTAGTGAGTTTTGGAATTGGTTGACTCTGCCAGCAATTTGGTTAGTGAGAGATGGCTGCCGCTACTGCTGGTTTTAACTGCATTACATTTAATTTACATGGAACTACACTAGCTGTTATTACTGGAACAAAAGCAGCTTATAAATAGAGAAAACATTTAGCATTATATGAAAAATCTATCTTCATGATATTAAATCAATAATGAAGCACCCGTATTAATGTTAGTTAAAAAGAGCCGTTTAAGAACATTAAATGTCAACAACTCTATTGTTTTCAAATAACTGTATAAACAACATTCAATTTAAATACGATACATCATTATTTAGTTTTTCTTTCTTACATTCTTACATATGAGACGCCGACACAACGTTGTGCGTATTTTAAGGCGAATATGAATGGTTTTATGAGTGTAGGATGAGTGTAGATGAGTGTAGTCTGGTTACTAACTGAGTTCAACTGTTCCTCAGAAAGGGCAATTTATTAATAGCCCAACAGCCAGGGCAACTAAGGGACCTACAGCTTTACGTGGAATCCGAACCACGTAGTGCTGGTCTGATTTTCAGCTAATTGACAAGCCTGATGCTCAGTTATCTCCCCCACACAACATCCGCACAATGATTACCACCCAACATGGACACCCCAGACTTCTCTAGTAGTGTCCACGCCGATAGCAACCACCAAGCGGACGCCATGTCGGTATTAAGAGGACCGAGCATCCAACCTATCGCCTACAATCTCCCAAACACTTTGTCCCCGTGTAGCTGGGTTACAGCACTGCGCCACCAGTGCCGACACAGTGGTGTAATCTTAAAAATAGTGTTTAAGAAGAAATCTGCAAAGTCACACCATTAGAGAAATATAAGACACACCCTCTGTTTCCTAAAGAGGTAGGTGAGCGAAGTTTTAATTTCACATCTTTTGCGAATTCTCCTCACCGGCTCTTCATTATGTTTTGATGAAAACCACTTTAATAATACTTTGCACGCTTCGTCAGAGTCTCATCTTCTTTTCGTTTGGCCGTCAAGTGGCGTAAAGATTAATGCTGATAGGGGCTGATGAAAGTGTTGTTTATAATATAAACAGCCAAAATCGTTTAAATTGCAATAATTAATTAAAACAGCCCAATTATCAATAAAACAAGAATGAGTACAAGAAATTACATTAATTATTTTAAATATATTTTATTTGACCTCCTTAACATGATTAAATTATGTATATTTATTGGGACACCCACACATGCTTCATGTGCCGACCCCATAACTCTATACGCTCGTTGTATAGAGTTATTTTTATTTTTCTTCACATTGCACACTTCTTAAATTGTTTACATAAAATGACAACTTGAATCGTATTAAGCAGTATTATTCATACGGTAAATGGTAACAAAGAATCTGATTGGCTCGTATCAGTATATTTATTATCTACTGTCAGGAGATGTAGATTGTAGCGCCTATGAAGAATATTTTTGCCTAATTTGGCAGTCCAAAGCCCTCTTAAGGAACTATAAGAAGTCATTCAATCGTGTTTGACTTTTATATTTATTAATAAACAACACATCTTAATAATACTTTAGGGTGACAGCAAATAGATTCAGAACATGCTGGGATTTTGAAAAAAGAGAAGTCATTCCGAAATAATGAAACAAGTGGGCTAAGGAAAGGCCAACACATCAGCACAGTGTTTTCTTTGCTCCCTATGGTCCAATTGAGGGCTCATTAATCCCATGTGTGAATACCAAGGTCACCTTCTTCAGAGAACAAAAATACAAACTCCTTTTCCTTTGTGTTGTACAGTGGAAAGGAAGTATACGGAGCCAAAAGATGCTTTTCTTTCAGTCTAGAGCCTAAACCCTCTCCTGAGTCCTTTGGTAGTCCCAAGTCACTAACTAAATAGAAAAGCTTCAGATTGGGTAAACGGAACAGGATCATTCAATATGTCGTAAACTTAGACTCAATGGTCGTAGTGATCACCATCTACGTCACTATCACATGATTGAGGTAAGGGTATTTGTATTTCGAGTCGATGAGGAGCAGAGGGAATTACTGGCAGTTTGTTGGAATAAGACATTTCTTCTTTGTTATTCAAATTGAAGCCTTGCATGTTACAAGAACAAAAGTAGTGGTTGGTATCCAAACCATTAGTATAAAAAAACGAAAAGACTCCTTTTTACCTTGACACTATGGTGGTACTTGGCTTAGTTCTTCAACACAGAATGAACAACTTTGTGAGGATCCAAGTGTGAAATTTATTATCATTTCAAATTTGGCATGAAATATATATCACATATTTCATGCCAAAATATTTAATATATACTTTCCTTACAAATATTTCAGATTGTAGTTTAGCCTGTTTAATATACCAATGGCTATCACAACAGAAACCGTATATCTTTCTCACATTAAATGTTAAATTCATTTCAAAGATAATTGAAACAATTCATTTTGAATTATTTAAAATTTTTGTCGATCTTTATCATGCTCGACAACAAAAATTTACTTGCTGTTTGTGAAAAAAACTGTACGTGTTGGAATGTTGTCATAATTGTTCTGCAATCAGCACTAAATTATTATTAAGATCACCTGTGAAATGTATTGTTTAATAGAGATATTACTTTGAAATAATATTTATCTATGCACGTGAAAGTTTCACAGAACATAATTTATGGATTCTAGATGAAAATATATTAATATAAATCTTGGCACAGTTGTTAAATCGAAGAAAAAAAACCCAAGAAATATTTTAAAATATATTTAAATATTTATTGTTTTGATCAATCTTCAACAACCTCATTAGAACTCACTCAATAGTGTGTCAACTCTTGGATGAATTACCAGCTAAACGTCCAGTAATGTTAACTTACACAATCAGTGTAAACTTGTATGCCCAACGAACATTTGGTCTCAAAATAGTCATCTGTTGGTTGTATTTCCATTTCACATGTCCATTAACAGCTAAACGTCCAGTAATGTTAACTTACACAATCAGTGTAAACTTGTATGCCCAACGAACATTTGGTCTCAAAATAGTGATCTGTTGGTTGTATTTCCATTTCACATGTCCATTACCAGCTAAACGTCCAGTAATGTTAACTTACACAATCAGTGTAAACTTGTATGCCCAACGAACATTTGGTCTCAAAATAGTCATCTGTTGGTTGTATTTCCATTTCACATGTCCATTACCAGCTAAACGTCCAGTAATGTTAGCTTACACAATCAGTGTAAACTTGTATGCCCAACGAACATTTGGTCTCAAAATAGTCATCTGTTGGTTGTATTTCCACTTCACTTGTCCATTACCAGCTAAACGTCCAGTAATGTTAGCTTACACAATCAGCGTAAACTTGTATGCCCAACGAACATTTGGTCTCAAAATAGTCATCTGTTGGTTGTATTTCCATTTCACATGTCCATTACCAGCTAAACGTCCAGTAATGTTAACTTACACAATCAGTGAAAACTTGTATGCCCAACGAACATTTGGTTTCAAAATAGTCATCTGTTGGTTGTATTTCCACTTCACTTGTCCATTACCAGCTAAACGTCCAGTAATGTTAGCTTACACAATCAGCGTAAACTTGTATGCCTGACGAACACTCGGTCTCAAAATAGTCATCAGTTGGTTGTATTTCCACTTCACTTGTCCATTACCAGCTAAACGTCCAGTAATGTTAGCTTACACAATCAGCGTAAACTTGTATACCCGACGAACACTCGGTCTCAAAATAGTCATCAGTTGGTTGTATTTCCACTTCACTTGTCCATTACCAGCTAAACGTCCAGTAATGTTAGCTTACACAATCAGCGTAAACTTGTATACCCGACGAACACTCGGTCTCAAAGTAGTCATCATTTGGTTGTATTTCCTCTTCACTGGTCCATTACCAGCTAAACGTCCAGTAGTAATGTTAGCTTACACAATCAGCGTAAACTTGTATGCCCGACGAACACTCGGTCTCAAAATAGTCATCAGTTGGTTGTATTTCCACTTCACTTGTCCATTATCAGCAGTGAAGGGCTGGGGAATTTACAGTCAAGTTGTTATATCTGAAAGCAAGTACATGTTATACTAAATAAAAGTTACATATAACCAAGTGCAACATTTATTTAAAAAAAATAATCAAACTACCTGATTATTTATTAATTAATTATTAATCACCAAAGCAAACAACTAGACGAAAATAGAATTATTTAAATCTTTTGTCGTGGGAGTAAATCCAGTGGTATAGTTAAAATCCAAGTTTTTAATTTCATTTCAACAACCACAAAGATAAAATTAGTTTGACCTCCACAAATTTAAACCCTTGGCTTAGTTTAATAAATGTTTTGTATCAAATTAAAACCTAATAAACTATACTAGTTTTCGTATACGAATATCACCGTATGAGTATAGGTGGGCGGATAGCTCAATAGTCAATACCACCATAGGTGTATGAGTGGGTGGGTCAATACTACCCTAAAAGTATAGGAGAATGGGTGAATGGGTTAATACTACCCAATATGTATAGATGAGTGGGTAAATAGGTCGATACCACCGTACATGTATGGGTGGGTGGGTCTATACTACCCTACAAGTATAGGAGAATGGGTGAATTGGTTAATACCACCCAAGATGTATAGGTGTATGGGTGAGTGGATTAATATTACCCTACAAGTATAGGTGAATGGGTGAGTGGGTCAATACTACCCAACATATATAGGTGAATGGCTGAGTAGGTCAATACTGTCCTATAAGTATAGATGAGTGGGTGGGTGGGTCAATACTACCCTACAAGTATAGGTGAGTAGGTGGGTGGGTCAATACTACCCTACAAGTATAGGTGAGTGGGTGGGTGGGTAAATACTACCCTACAAGTATTGGTGTGTGGGTGGGTAGGTCAATACTACCCTACAAGTATAGGTGAGTGGGTGGGTGGGTCAATACTACCCTACAAGTATAGGTGAATGGATGGGTGGGTCAATACTACCCAACATGTATAGGTGTATGGGTGAGTGGTTCAGTAATACCCTAAAAGTATAGGTGAGTGGGTTTATACTAACCAACATGTATAGGTGAAGAAGTGAGTGGGTCAATACTACCCTACAAGTATAGGTGAATGGATGGGTGGGTCAATACTACCCAACATGTATAGGTGTATGGGTAGGTGGGTCAATACTAACCCTACAAGTATAGGTGAGTGGGTAAATACTACCCAACATGTATAGGTGAATGGTTGGATGGGTTAATACTATTCTACAAGTATAAGTGAAAGGGTGAGTGGATTAATACTACCCTACATGTATATATAGGTGAATGGGTGGGTGGGTCAATACTACCCTACATGTATAGGTGAGTGGGTTTATACTACCTAACATGTATAGGTGTATGGGTGGATGGGTTAATACTATTCTACAAGTATAAGTGAAAGGGTGAGTGGATTAATACTACCCTACAGGTATATTTAGGTGAATGGGTGAGTAGGTCAATACTACCCAACATGTATAGGTGAATGGGTGGTTGGGTCAATACTACCCTACATGTATAGGTGAGTGGGTTTATACTACCTAACATGTATAGGTGAATGGTTGGATGGGTTAATACTATTCTATAAGTATAAGTAAAAGGGTGAGTGGATTAATACTACCCTACATGTATATATAGGTGAATGGGTGGGTGGGTCAATACTACCCTACATGTATAGGTGAGTGGGTTTATACTACCTAACATGTATAGGTGTATGGGTGGATGGGTTAATACTATTCTACAAGTATAAGTGAAAGGATGAGTGGATTAATACTACCCTACAGGTATATTTAGGTGAATGGGTGAGTAGGTCAATACTACCCCAAAAGTATAGGTGAATGGGTGGTTGGGTCAATACTACCCAACATGTATAGGTGAGTGGATCAATACTACCCAAAATGTATTGGTGTATGTGTGGATAGGTTAATACTTCCCTACAAGTATAAGTGAATGGGTGAGTGAGTTAATACCACCCTACAAGTATAGGTGAATTGGTGAGTGGATCAACACTACCCAACATATATAGGTGAATGGCTGAGTAGGTCAATACTGTCCTATAAGTATAGATGAGTGGGTGGGTGGGTCAATACTACCCTACAAGTATAGGTGAGTAGGTGGGTGGGTCAATACTACCCTACAAGTATAGGAGAATGGGTGAATTGGTTAATACCACCCAAGATGTATAGGTGTATGGGTGAGTGGATTAATATTACCCTACAAGTATAGGTGAATGGGTGAGTGGGGCAATACTACCCAACATATATAGGTGAATAGCTGAGTAGATCAATACTGTCCTATAAGTATAGATGAGTGGGTGGGTGGGTCAATACTACCCTACAAGTATAGGTGAGTAGGTGGGTGGGTCAATACTACCCTACAAGTATAGGTGAGTGGGTGGGTGGGTAAATACTACCCTACAAGTATAGGTGAGTGGGTGGGTAGGTCAATACTACCCTACAAGTATAGGTGAGTGGGTGGGTGGGTCAATACTACCCTACAAGTATAGGTGAATGGATGGGTGGGTCAATACTACCCAACATGTATAGGTGTATGGGTGAGTGGTTCAGTAATACCCTAAAAGTATAGGTGAGTGGGTTTATACTAACCAACATGTATAGGTGAAGAAGTGAGTGGGTCAATACTACCCTACAAGTATAGGTGAATGGATGGGTGGGTCAATACTACCCAACATGTATAGGTGTATGGGTAGGTGGGTCAATACTAACCCTACAAGTATAGGTGAGTGGGTAAATACTACCCAACATGTATAGGTGAATGGTTGGATGGGTTAATACTATTCTACAAGTATAAGTGAAAGGGTGAGTGGATTAATACTACCCTACATGTATATATAGGTGAATGGGTGGGTGGGTCAATACTACCCTACATGTATAGGTGAGTGGGTTTATACTACCTAACATGTATAGGTGTATGGGTGGATGGGTTAATACTATTCTACAAGTATAAGTGAAAGGGTGAGTGGATTAATACTACCCTACAGGTATATATAGGTGAATGGGTGAGTAGGTCAATACTACCCAACATGTATAGGTGAATGGGTGGTTGGGTCAATACTACCCTACATGTATAGGTGAGGGGGTTTATACTACCTAACATGTATAGGTGAATGGTTGGATGGGTTAATACTATTCTATAAGTATTAGTGAAAGGGTGAGTGGATTAATACTACCCTACATGTATATATAGGTGAATGGGTGGGTGGGTCAATACTACCCAACATGTATAGGTGAGTGGGTTTATACTACCTAACATGTATAGGTGTATGGGTGGATGGGTTAATACTATTCTACAAGTATAAGTGAAAGGATGAGTGGATTAATACTACCCTACAGGTATATTTAGGTGAATTAGTGAGTAGGTCAATACTACCCCAAAAGTATAGGTGAATGGGTGGTTGGGTCAATACTACCCAACATGTATAGGTGAGTGGATCAATACTACCCAAAATGTATTGGTGTATGTGTGGATAGGTTAATACTTCCCTACAAGTATAAGTGAATGGGTGAGTGAGTTAATACCACCCTACAAGTATAGGTGAATTGGTGAGTGGATCAATACTACCCAAAATGTATAGGTGTATGTGTGAATGGGTTAATACTACCCTACAAGTATAAGTGAATGGGTGAGTGAGTTAATATTACCCTACGAGTATAAGTGAATGGGTGAGTGAGTTAATATTACCCTACGAGTATAAGTGAATGGGTGAGTGAGTTAATATTACCCTACAAGTATAGGTGAATGGGTGAGTGGGTCGATAACAGTGTACGTGTATGGGTGGCTGGGTCAATAATACCTAACGTATATAGGTTACAACTATAATTTGTTTCATTTGATTCAACTTCGTCATATTTAATAATGTCCTTTTAATAAATCCTTCCCTTACTCAATTTTAACACTTAAAAAACAACAAAAACATTATTAGATTTATATTAATACCTTCCGCAAACTATCATGTTACCATATATATTTAATTAAATATATTTACTTCAAGACATCATAATTGTTCATTAAAAAAATCATATTATATGCATATCATATTAAACTAGCCATAACTTAATTTAATGTAAATTACTTAATTATTTATTCATACAAAATTATACATTTATTTATTATAAGAATCCATAAAATTGCTCAAATTTTTTTTATTTCTACATTCGTCTCAAGAAATTATATACACTGGCCATCAAGTATAAACATATGTGCTGTAAAAGTGATTGTTGCAACGACAATGGCCTTTTCTCTTTCTTCTTCGCAGTGGAAGCATCTCAATTTTTGAAGCAGCCAAAATTATTTAATGTTCAGTGAATTGAACAAAGTGTAATTATAAAACATTAAAAGTATCAGTAGTAACGTAAACACCATGAATATTGAATATCAAGAAAGATTTATTTAAACTTGGTGAGATCTGGCCATTGTACAATTCATCATCCTGGACCTAGCTACCTATCATCCAAAATGTTACTTCCCTTATATCTATTATTATATCTATCCTTCTTTCTTAACTTCAATAATTTAAATATTTCTACAAATTTTATTGTTTTATAAATTAAATTACCACTTTTATATATTTTATTTCACTCAAAATCAATAAGACTACTTGAACCACTAATCAAGTCAAGCCAGCACGATACCCTACCCAGAGATTTTGCATCTACAAATTTAGAATAAATTGTCTCATAGCCTAATTTGGACAAGCCGAAGGTACACATATAAAAACTTGTAACTTAAAATTAAATTCATACATATTAATTGTTTTTATAAAATTTGTGAGAAAGCCATTTTGAACACTTAATAAATTACTTTCAGTTTACTAAACAGCTGTTTTTGTATTTATTCATAGGCTTAAGTAGAAAATAATATTTATTTTAAATTCAGTATCAACATCAACATAATAATATTTTAATCTAATCAAATTTATAAAACATATAAAAAAATAGATTACAAGGTGAGTGGGTGGATAAGTCGATATTACGGTAAGTTAATAGGTGGGAGTGTCAATACTAACCAACGTGTATAGGTGAGTGGGTGGATAGGTCGATACCACCGTACTTGTATGGATGTGAGGGTTAATACTAACCAACGTGTAAAGGTGAGTGGGTGGGAGGGTCAGTACTACCCAACCTGCATAGGTGAGTAGGTGGATAGGTCAATACCAACGTACTTGAATGGATGTGAGGGTTAATATTAACCAACGTGTAAAGGTGAATGGGTGGGAGGGTCAGTACAACCCAACCTGCATAGGTGAGTAGGTGGATAGGTCAATACCACCGTACTTGAATGGATGTGAGGGTTAATACTAACCAACCTGTAAAGGTGAATGGGTGGGAGGGTCAGTACTACCCAACCTGCATAGGTGAGTAGGTGGATAGGTCAATACCACCGTACTTGAATGGATGTGAGGGTTAATACTAACCAACGTGTAAAGGTGAATGGGTGGGAGGGTCACTACTACCCAACCTGCATAGGTGAGTAGGTGGATAGGTCAATACCACCGTACTTGAATGGATGTGAGGGTTAATACTAACCAACGTGTAGAGGTGAATGGGTGGGAGGGTCACTACTACCCAACCTGCATAGGTGAGTAGGTGGATAGGTCAATACCACCGTACTTGAATGGATGTGAGGGTTAATATTAACCAACGTGTAAAGGTGAATGGGTGGGAGGGTCAGTACTACCCAACCTGCATAGGTGAGTAGGTGGATAGGTCAATACCACCGTACTTGAATGGATGTGAAGGTTAATACTAACCAACGTGTAAAGGTGAATGGGTGGGAGGGTCAGTACTACCCAACCTGTATAGGTGAGTAGGTGGAAGTGTCGATACCACCCTACTTGTATGGATGTGAGGGTTAATATTAACCAACGTGTGAAGGTGAGTGGGTGGGAGGGTCAGTACTACCCAACCTGTATAGGTGAGTAGGTGGAAGTGTCGATACCACCCTACTTGTATGGATGTGAGGGTTAATATTAACCAACGTGTGAAGGTGAGTGGGTAAGAGAGTCAGTACCACCCAACCTGTATAGGTAAGTAGAAGGATATGTCCATACCACCGTACGTGTATGGATGTGAGGGTTAATATTAACCAACGTGTGAAGGTGAGTGGGTGGGAGGGTCAGTACTACCCAACCTGTATAGGTGAGTAGGTGGAAGTGTCGATACCACCGTACTTGTATGGATGTGAGGGTTAATACTAGCCACCGTGTAAAGGTGAGTGGGTGGGAGGGGACAGTACTACCCAACCTGTATAGGTAAGTAAGAGGATATGTCCATACCACCGTACGTGTATGGATGTGAGGGTTAATATTAACCAACGTGTAAAGGTGAGTGGGTGGGAGAGTCAGTACTACCCAACCTGTATAGGTAAGTAGGAGGATATGTCGATACCACAGTACGTGTATGGATGTGAGGGTTAATACTAACCAACGTGTAGAGGTGAGTCGGTGGGAGAGTCAGTACTACCCAACCTGTATAGGTAAGTAGGAGGATATGTCGATAACACCGTACGTGTATGGATGTGAGTGTTAATATTAACCAACGTGTAAAGGTGAGTGGGTGGGAGGGTCAGTACTACCCAACCTGTATAGGTAAGTAGGAGGATATGTCGATACCACAGTACGTGTATGGATGTGAGTGTTAATACTAACCAACGTGTAAAGGTGAGTGGGTGGGAGAGTCAGTACTACCCAACCTGTATAGGTAAGTAGAAGGATATGTCGATACCACCGTACGTGTATGGATGTGAGAGTTAATACTAACCAACGTGTAAAGGTGAGTGGGTGGGAGGGTCAGTACTACCCAACCTGTATAGGTAAGTAGGAGGATATGTCGATACCACCGTACGTGTATGAATGTGAGGGTTAATACTAACCAACGTGTAAAGGTAAGTGGGTGGGAGGGTCAGTACTACCCAACCTGTATAGGTAAGTAGGAGGATATGTCGATACCACCGTACGTGTATGGATGTGAGTGTTAATACTAACCAACGTGTAAAGGTGAGTGGGTGGGAGAGTCAGTACTACCCAACCTGTATAGGTAAGTAGAAGGATATGTCGATACCACCGTACGTGTATGAATGTGAGGGTTATTACTAACCAACGTGTAAAGGTGAGTGGGTGGGAGGGTCAGTACTACCCAACCTGTATAGGTAAGTAGGAGGATATGTCGATACCACCGTACGTGTATGGATGTGAGGGTTAATACTAACCAACGTGTAAAGGTGATTGGGTGGGAGGGTCAGTACTACCCAACCTGTATAGGTAAGTAGGAGGATATGTCGATACCACAGTACGTGTATGGATGTGAGTGTTAATACTAACCAACGTGTAAAGGTGAGTGGGTGGGAGAGTCAGTACTACCCAACCTGTATAGGTAAGTAGGAGGATATGTCGATACCACCGTACGTGTATGGATGTGAGTGTTAATACTAACCAACGTGTAAAGGTGAGTGGGTGGGAGAGTCAGTACTACCCAACCTGTATAGGTAAGTAGGAGGATATGTCGATACCACAGTACGTGTATGGATGTGAGTGTTAATACTAACCAACGTGTAAAGGTGAGTGGGTGGGAGAGTCAGTACTACCCAACCTGTATAGGTAAGTAGGAGGATATGTCGATACCACAGTACGTGTATGGATGTGAGTGTTAATACTAACCAACGTGTGAAGGTGAGTGGGTGGGAGAGTCAGTACTACCCAACCTGTATAGGTAAGTAGGAGGATATGTCGATACCACAGTACGTGTATGGATGTGAGTGTTAATACTAACCAACGTGTAAAGGTGAGTGGGTGGGAGAGTTAGTACTACCCAACCTGTATAGGTAAGTAGGAGGATATGTCGATACCACAGTACGTGTATGGATGTGAGTGTTAATACTAACCAACGTGTGAAGGTGAGTGGGTGGGAGAGTCAGTACTACCCAACCTGTATAGGTAAGTAGAAGGATATGTCGATACCACCGTACGTGTATGGATGTGAGGGTTATTACTAACCAACGTGTAAAGGTGAGTGGGTGGGAGGGGACAGTACTACCCAACCTGTATAGGTAATTAAGAGGATATGTCCATACCACCGTACGTGTATGGATGTGAGGGTTAATATTAACCAACGTGTAAAGGTGAGTGGGTGGGAGAGTCAGTACTACCCAACCTGTATAGGTAAGTAGGAGGATATGTCGATACCACCGTACGTGTATGGATGTGAGGGTTAATACTAACCAACGTGTAGAGGTGAGTGGGTGGGAGAGTCAGTACTACCCAACCTGTATAGGTAAGTAGGAGGACATGTCGATAACACCGTACGTGTATGGATGTGAGTGTTAATATTAACCAACGTGTAAAGGTGAGTGGGTGGGAGGGTCAGTACTACCCAACCTGTATAGGTAAGTAGGAGGATATGTCGATACCACAGTACGTGTATGGATGTGAGTGTTAATACTAACCAACGTGTAAAGGTGAGTGGGTGGGAGTGTCAGTACTACCCAACCTGTATAGGTAAGTAGTAGGATATGTCGATACCACCGTACGTGTATGGATGTGAGTGTTAATACTAACCAACGTGTAAAGGTGAGTGGGTGGGAGGGTCAGTACTACCCAACCTGTATAGGTAAGTAGGAGGATATGTCGATACCACCGTACGTGTATGAATGTGAGGGTTAATACTAACCAACGTGTAAAGGTAAGTGGGTGGGAGGGTCAGTACTACCCAACCTGTATAGGTAAGTAGGAGGATATGTCGATACCACAGTACGTGTATGGATGTGAGTGTTAATACTAACCAACGTGTAAAGGTGAGTGGGTGGGAGAGTCAGTACTACCCAACCTGTATAGGTAAGTAGAAGGATATGTCGATACCACCGTACGTGTATGGATGTGAGTGTTAATACTAACCAACGTGTAAAGGTGAGTGGGTGGGAGGGTCAGTACTACCCAACCTGTATAGGTAAGTAGGAGGATATGTCGATACCACCGTACGTGTATGGATGTGAGGGTTATTACTAACCAACGTGTAAAGGTGAGTGGGTGGGAGGGGACAGTACTACCCAACCTGTATAGGTAATTAAGAGGATATGTCCATACCACCGTACGTGTATGGATGTGAGGGTTAATATTAACCAACGTGTAAAGGTGAGTGGGTGGGAGAGTCAGTACTACCCAACCTGTATAGGTAAGTAGGAGGATATGTCGATACCACCGTACGTGTATGGATGTGAGGGTTAATACTAACCAACGTGTAGAGGTGAGTGGGTGGGAGAGTCAGTACTACCCAACCTGTATAGGTAAGTAGGAGGACATGTCGATAACACCGTACGTGTATGGATGTGAGTCTTAATATTAACCAACGTGTAAAGGTGAGTGGGTGGGAGGGTCAGTACTACCCAACCTGTATAGGTAAGTAGGAGGATATGTCGATACCACAGTACGTGTATGGATGTGAGTGTTAATACTAACCAACGTGTAAAGGTGAGTGGGTGGGAGAGTCAGTACTACCCAACCTGTATAGGTAAGTAGAAGGATATGTCGATACCACCGTACGTGTATGGATGTGAGTGTTAATACTAACCAACGTGTAAAGGTGAGTGGGTGGGAGGGTCAGTACTACCCAACCTGTATAGGTAAGTAGGAGGATATGTCGATACCACCGTACGTGTATGAATGTGAGGGTTAATACTAACCAACGTGTAAAGGTAAGTGGGTGGGAGGGTCAGTACTACCCAACCTGTATAGGTAAGTAGGAGGATATGTCGATACCACCGTACGTGTATGGATGTGAGTGTTAATACTAACCAACGTGTAAAGGTGAGTGGGTGGGAGAGTCAGTACTACCCAACCTGTATAGGTAAGTAGAAGGATATGTCGATACCACCGTACGTGTATGAATGTGAGGGTTAATACTAACCAACGTGTAAAGGTGAGTGGGTGGGAGGGTCAGTACTACCCAACCTGTATAGGTAAGTAGGTGGATATGTCGATACCACCGTACGTGTATGGATGTGAGGGTTAATATTAACCAACGTGTAAAGGTGAGTGGGTGGGAGAGTCAGTACTACCCAACCTGTATAGGTAAGTAGGAGGATATGTCGATAACACCGTACGTGTATGGATGTGAGTGTTAATATTAACCAACGTGTAAAGGTGAGTGGGTTGGAGGGTCAGTACTACCCAACCTGTATAGGTAAGTAGGAGGATATGTCGATACCACAGTACGTGTATGGATGTGAGTGTTAATACTAACCAACGTGTAAAGGTGAGTGGGTGGGAGAGTCAGTACTACCCAACCTGTATAGGTAAGTAGAAGGATATGTCGATACCACCGTACGTGTATGGATGTGAGTGTTAATACTAACCAACGTGTAATGGTGAGTGGGTGGGAGGGTCAGTACTACCCAACCTGTATAGGTAAGTAGGAGGATATGTCGATACCACCGTACGTGTATGAATGTGAGGGTTAATACTAACCAACGTGTAAAGGTAAGTGGGTGGGAGAGTCAGTACTACCCAACCTGTATAGGTAAGTAGGAGGATATGTCGATACCACCGTACGTGTATGAATGTGAAGGTTAATACTAACCAACGTGTGAAGGTGAGTGGGTGGGAGAGTCAGTACTACCCAACCTGTATAGGTAAGTAGGAGGATATGTCGATACCACAGTACGTGTATGGATGTGAGTGTTAATACTAACCAACGTGTAAATGTGAGTGGGTGGGAGAGTCAGTACTACCTAACCTGTATAGGTAAGTAGAAGGATATGTCGATACCACCGTACGTGTATGGATGTGAGGGTTAATACTAACCAACGTGTAAAGGTGAGTGGGTGGGAGGGTCAGTACTACCCAACCTGTATAGGTAAGTAGGAGGATATGTCGATACCACCGTACGTGTATGGATGTGAGGGTTAATACTAACCAACGTGTAAAGGTAAGTGGGTGGGAGGGTCAGTACTACCCAACCTGTATAGGTAAGTAGGAGGATATGTCGATACCACCGTACGTTTATGGATGTGTGTGTAATACTAACCAACGTGTAAAGGTAAGTGGGTGGGAGGGTCAGTACTACCCAACCTGTATAGGTAAGTAGGAGGATATGTCAATACCACCGTACGTGTATGGATGTGAGTGTTAATACTAACCAACGTGTAAAGGTAAGTGGGTGGGAGAGTCAGTACTACCCAACCTGTATAGGTAAGTAGGAGGATATGTCGATACCACCGTACGTGTATGGATGTGAGTATTAATACTAACCAAAGTGTAAAGGTGAGTGGGTGGGAGGGTCAGTACTACCCAACCCGTATAGGTAAGTAGGAGGATATGTCGATACCACCGTACGTGTATGGATGTGAGTATTAATACTAACCAACGTGTAAAGGTAAGTGGGTGGGAGAGTCAGTACTACCCAACCTGTATAGGTAAGTAGGAGGATATGTCGATACCACCGTACGTGTATGGATGTGAGTATTAATACTAACCAACGTATAAAGGTGAGTGGGTGGGAGGGTCAGTACTACCCAACCTGTATAGGTAAGTAGGAGGATATGTCGATACCACCGTACTTGTATGGGCGGGAGAGTGTGTGTTAACTGGAAATTGCAATTGTGTCGCTTAAAAGCACAACAATTAATATATGTCGTACGTTACTCAATCATGGGACCAGCCAGTACCTATAAGTTAACCTATTAGATGAAATTGCATTAAAACTGTACTTTAAATACTTTCATTTATAAATTCAAACAATCAAGGAATGAACCTGAAAAGACCATTCATAGAAACTTCAAAATAATAATAATAGTAGGAGTAAAATAATAATTTCATTAAAAAATATTGAGTAAATTAACTTATTATAAGCGATAGATAATATTCATTTTACGCTTATTCCATTTATTTAATGTATTGTTGCAATTCATAGTTATTAAGAAAAACAATTAAAATGATATTGTCTCCTGACAATATCTCTTTATCAAAGTTAATTATATTACATGCGAGATGTATAAATGAGTGCAGTATTTATTAGATCTCTGACATTCTTTACTCTATATTCCTCTTGATTTTATTTTTCTCACATTTCACACAGTTCAAAATTACTTCATTTTACAAATTAAGTTTTTTTATAAATCAAACTTATTATTTTAGCATGTTTTACTAAAGTAAATTGCTGAAATTTATTATAATTACACTAAAAGTTAATTACAAGATTACAATGCAATTCAAGTAGTTAGTTAAAACAGAATTGGTATATGAAATTGTTTAGGTTAATTAAAAATGTACGGAGTTTAATTATTATAAAAATCCATCGGGTGACAAATTTCATTTAACATAATGAGAAGAGAGAAACGCTAATTGTTATCCTAGAGTATAAAAGAGTAATTGTTAATGACGTTAATTTGTGAGTAATTTTATATCTATAAAAAATTTAGATTTCGTATATTTACTACCTACGTGTAATGGAAATTATTAGCAAAAGTTTACACAGATTTCCACACTTCCTTAAACATGTTTATAGACTTTAATAATCTAGGCAAAATGATTTTCAATACATAGAAATAAACATCTATAGTAAACCAGTGTTTCATGGAGTATTGGTAGTCTTCTATAAGTTGCAATGTTATTTTGGATGTGTTCTAGTGGTTTTAAAATAGCCTCAAATGGACATTAATAGTACTGATATTAATACACGAATATATATTTAATATTTATTAACATAATAATGATATATTTCAATACGTCAATTGGCTATGAATAATGTAATAAAGGAACGATAAACAAAACGGAATTGGAAACTCCTTTTAACACAGGATTTCATAATACATCCACCTTCTCGGTAGGTTTCGTTGTAGAAGCTGCTTTCTGTTTGAACTTTTCTTATCAATCTTTTGGCCTAGAAGCGGGAGATGGTTGTATCAAATGTTGTAAGTTAGAAGTAACGGCACATCTATTCCCAGTTACGCTTGACTTACCACAGACATTTTGCTCTTTCTGAAGTCAGTGAACTAGATTTTGACAGATAAATTGAAGAGATATAATGCCTTAATCAAGAATATGTTTCTTTTGTCCGCAAATAATATCTATGAGCTATTTATGGATGTGCGTATCCCTTAAAGTATATGTTTATTAAAGGATCAAAATAAATTATAATAATTTTGTAACCGAAATTATTGTTCCTGTGGTCACTCGCTCTACATACACGCGACGTGACTGAACCCAAAAATATAACATAAACATATTATTTTTATAAAATTTAATACGTATTTGAAATACAAATAATTGATTGCGTGGATAGCCAGTGGCCATCTATGGTGTAAGGTTTCAGGACTTGAGCCTGAGTAGAGACAGCGAAGTTTTAAATCCGGCCTAGACTGTAAGTATTTATCAGTAATATTCACCTTGTACTGTACTGGTTCTCCCCTTACTCTATCTGAATAAGTTCCCCACACAGTCAGTAGTCTATGAGGAATGGGATGAAAACGATTGCGAAGGAGATAAGTCTCTCCTTGAAAAAAGAAAAACTAGTTTTTATACTTCAATATTTGTTATAAAGACTCTAGCTTGGTATGTTATACCGCAGGTCGTTCCTTCTGGCAAGGACTCCCTTAATTAACAGAGTTGATGCAGATAATTGGCAATTAATATTCAAATTAAATACACCCTCTCTTAAATACAATATTATTATACATTCTCGTATAGAACTTGTTGTTTGTCTTTATAAAGCATTTTTTATTGGTTTATATATTACATTTTCATTGAGACCATATGTGCTTTGGTTAAACTATAGAATCTAATACAATAAGAAAAAGAAAAATGGTCTTAAAATAGGTTACATTTCCCTCTCTAACATTACCAAGGGACCAATGGCAGGTGGACTGCGTGCAAGGACTGGATCCCACCCACCCACCCATAAACTTACAGTTATACTGACCCACCCACCCACCCACCCATACACGTACAGTGGAATTGACCCACCCACCCATACAATTACAGCTATAGTGACCCACCCACCCACCCATACACTTACAGTTATAGTGACCCACCCATACACGTACAGTGGAAGTGACCCACCCACCCATACACTTACAGTTATAGTGACCCACCCACCCACCCACCCATACAAGTACAGTGGAAGTGACCCACCCACCCACTCTTACAAGTACAGTGGAAGTGACCCACCCACCCACCCATACAAGTACAGTGGAAGTGACCCACCCACCCATACACTTATAGTTATAGTGACCCACTCATACACGTACAGTCGAAGTGATTTACTCTACCATTAAACGTAATCTCATTGTTATGGTTCATTCACTACTGATCTCACTTGATAACCAAATGTCTCAACCATTTTTTGATACCCACAATTAAAGAAACAATATATTATATATTTATTGGAGGTCATACAGCTGCAAACAATATTACATTTAGCAGGTTAATTGTATTACTTTAATACAAGGTACATTATAACTATAAATTATTCATGTAGTTTCGTTATTCGTACATTACGTGATGGTATAAATACAAATGCACGTCACATAACAAAACGACAACCAAAATGTACAAGTATGATGGTGATTGATTTCGATAAACAACGTTTAGCTTCCTCAGGTGAGAGGAATTCACAAATGAATGTAAGAAATTATTCCATTGTGAATCATTCTGATCTAAAGTAAACATGTTTTACTGGAATCAATCAATATGTGTACTTTTAACATATATTGCAATAAATTTTTTTAGTGTGACGTTAATTTCTATTGTATTGAAATTATTGTAAAATTAATTTATATTAAATGTATTTACAGGCTTGGCCTAATATTGGACGTATTAAAAAATATAAAATCATGATTTTATCTTTTAACACTAAAATTAATAATACATATTATCAATAGCATATATTATCTTGCTCGGAATATAATTATTATTCAAGGTTAATATTCTAAAAGAAACCTATAGCATACATTTTTATTTCGGAAAATTTAAATTTTGGAATCAAGTACAATATAAAAAAATAATTATAGAGGTAAACTTTTAAAGAATTTTGTTAGCAATGCCTGGTGTAACAGAGTTTTATAATGTGGCCGCTCTTTCTGATAGGTTACATAGTAATCTGGCTGTTTCTTGTCAAAACTTTGTGCATCGATCTCAATGAGTAATAGGCAAAGGTCAGCAAATGACATATGTAAATTACCTACCTAATAGTTTATTGCCTTTTTTCTCAAGATGAATCTCCTGTGAATACTTAAGTTCAACGTTTAACATTTATTTAAAACTAACATTTGATAAATGACTAATTCTGTAACAACACAATCTTTTTTAATTTTAAAGCACACAAAACAAATTATGTGCATGAATTTCTTAGACATACATTTTTGTATTGAATGCAGATTGTAATATCCGCAGAAGAGGAGCAGGTGGGCTAGGTTTTAATTTAGCGAAAACCTGCCAGTGTTCAACACCTGCACATTGATTGCTAAGGTATTGGAATAAAATAGAATAGTGAATAAAAGAAAAATGCAGTTTATTAATTTACATATTGTTGTAAGCAGAGAGTTGGGTATGTTTTAGTATGTTAAAGAGAGATAAGTTATAGATTTTTATATCAATATTAATACCAAAATTAACTATTATCATTCAACTCAAATGATACATTACTGGACCACCTAATAGGTATATTTTAAATAATGTAATTTAAAGTTTCTTTACGTATATAGGAAGTTAAACTATTTACATATATAAATGAAAATAAATTAGCCAATTAACTACCAGAATGATGTGAGAAACAAACAACATCAAACGAATGATATGAGAAACAAACAACATCAAACGAATGATGTGAGAAACAAACAACATCAAACGAATGATGTGAGAAACAAACAACAAATAAACGAATGATGAGAGAAACAAACAACAAATAAACGAATGATGTGAGAAACAAACAACAAATACTTGGCTTCTAGTTGACAATTTTGTAGAGAGACATAGCTGTACTGTATAGTTTTGTATATTTCAAATGTTACAAAAAACTTATGTTACACCATAAATGTTCAAAATCACATGCATTTTATTTATTAAAAGTACAATAATTATTGATTGCTTGACTATTCACAATTGGAACACCACTAAAAGAGCTCCCTAGTATAATATTTATATGTTATCATTAGTTACATAATTTGTTTTGATGCAGGTATCATTAAAAAGTTAGTAGTCCATACATTCATTTAAGTTGTGAACTATATGTGTTTATGTATATTGATGCAGGTATCATTAAAGTGTTAGTAGTCCATACATTCCTTTAAGTTGTGAACTATATGTGTTTATGTATATTGATGCAGGTATCATTAAAGTGTTAGTAGTCCATACATTCCTTTAAGTTGTGAACTATATTTGTTTATGTATATTGATGCAAGTATCATTAAAGTGTTAGTAGTCCATATTAATGGTCTTCCAATATTCCTTTGAGTTGTGAACTATATTTGTTTATGTATATTGATGCAGGTATCATTAAAGTGTTAGTAGTCCATATTAATGGTCTTCCAATATTCCTTTAAGTTGTGAACTATATTTGTTTATGTATATTGATGCAGGTATCATTAAAGTGTTAGGAGTCCATATAAATGGTCTTCCAATATTCCTTTAAGTTGTAAACTATATTTGTTTATGTATATTGATGCAGGAATCTTTAAAGTGTTAGTAGTCCATATTAATGGTCTTCCAATATTCCTTTAAGTTGTGAACTATATGTGTTTATGTATATTGATGCAGGTATCATTAAAGTGTTAGTAGTCCATATTAATGGTCTTCCAATATTCCTTTAAGTTGTAAACTATATGTGTTTATGTATATTGATGCAGGTATCATTAAAGTGTTAGTAGTCCATATTAATGGTCTTCCAATATTCCTTTAAGTTGTGAACTATATGTGTTTATGTATATTGATGCAGGTATCATTAAAGTGTTAGTAGTCCATTTTAATGGTCTTCCAATATTCCTTTAAGTTGTGAACTATATGTGTTTATGTATATTGATGCAGGTATCATTAAAGTGTTAGTAGTCCATATTAATGGTCTTCCAATATTCCTTTAAGTTGTGAACTATATGTGTTTATGTATATTGATGCAGGTATCATTAAAGTGTTAGTAGTCCATATTAATGGTCTTCCAATATTCCTTTAAGTTGTGAACTATATGTGTTTATGTATATTGATGCAGGTATCATTAAAGTGTTAATAGTTCATATTAATGGTCTTCCAATATTCCTTTAAGTTGTGAACTATATTTGTTTATGTATATTGATGCAGGTATCATTAAAGTGTTAGTAGTCCATATTAATGGTCTTCCAATATTCCTTTAAGTTGTGAACTATATTTGTTTATGTATATTGATGCAGGTATCATTAAAGTGTTAGTAGTCCATATTAATGGTCTTCCAATATTCCTTTAAGTTGTGAACTATATTTGTTTATGTATATTGATTGAGGTATCATTAAAGTGTTAGTAGTCCATATTAATGGTCTTCCAATATTCCTTTAAGTTGTGAACTATATTTGTTTATGTATATTGATGCAGGTACCTTTAAAGTGTTAGTAGTCCATATTAATGGTCTTCCAATATTCCTTTAAGTTGTGAACTATATGTGTTTATGTATATTGATGCAGGTATCATTAAAGTGTTAGTAGTCCATATTAACTGTCTTCCAATATTCCTTTAAGTTGTGAACTATATGTGTTTATGTATATTGATGCAGGTATCATTAAAGTGTTAGTAGTCCATATTAATGGTCTTCCAATATTCCTTTAAGTTGTGAACTATATGTGTTTATGTATATTGATGCAGGTATCATTAAAGTGTTAATAGTTCATATTAATGGTCTTCCAATATTCCTTTAAGTTGTGAACTATATTTGTTTATGTATATTGATGCAGGTATCATTAAAGTGTTAGTAGTCCATATTAATGGTCTTCCAATATTCCTTTAAGTTTTGAACTATATGTGTTTATGTATATTGATGCAGGTATCATTAAAGTGTTAGTAGTCCATATTAATGGTATTGCAATATTCCTTTAAGTTGTGAACTATATGTGTTTATGTATATTGATGCAGGTATCATTAAAGTGTTAATAGTTCATATTAATGGTCTTCCAATATTCCTTTAAGTTGTGAACTATATTTGTTTATGTATATTGATGCAGGTATCATTAAAGTGTTATTAGTTCATATTAATGGTCTTCCAATATTCCTTTAAGTTGTGAACTATATTTGTTTATGTATATTGATGCAGGTATCATTAAAGTGTTAGTAGTCCATATTAATGGTCTTCCAATATTCCTTTAAGTTTTGAACTATATTTGTTTATGTATATTGATGCAGGTATCATTAAAGTGTTAGTAGTCCATATTAATGGTCTTCCAATATTCCTTTAAGTTTTGAACTATATTTGTTTATGTATATTGATGCAGGTATCATTAAAGTGTTAGTAGTCCAAATTAATGGTCTTCCAATATTCCTTTAAGTTGTGAACTATATGTGTTTATGTATATTGATGCAGGTATCATTAAAGTGTTAGTAGTCCATATTAATGGTCTTCCAATATTCCTTTAAGTTGTGAACTATATTTGTTTATGTATATTGATGCAGGTATCATTAAAGTGTTAGTAGTCCATATTAATGGTCTTCCAATATTCCTTTAAGTTGTGAACTATATTTGTTTATGTATATTGATGCAGGTATCATTAAAGTGTTAGTAGTCCATATTAGTGGTCTTCCAATATTCTTTTAAGTTGTGAACTATATGTGTTTATGTATATTGATGCAGGTATCATTAAAGTGTTAGTAGTCCATATTAATGGTCTTCCAATATTCCTTTAAGTTGTGAACTATATTTGTTTATGTATATTGATGCAGGTATATTAAAGTGTTAGTAGTCCATATATTCCTTTAAGTTGTGAACTATAAGTGTTTATGTATATTGATGCAGGTATCATTAAAGTGTTATAAGTTCAATTTAATGGTCTTCCAATATTCCTTTAAGTTGTGAACTATATTTGTTTATGTATATTGATGCAGGTATCATTAAAGTGTTAGTAGTCCATATTAATGGTCTTCCAATATTCCTTTAAGTTTTGAACTATATTTGTTTATGTATATTGATGCAGGTATCATTAAAGTGTTAGTAGACCATATTAATGGTCTTCCAATATTCCTTTAAGTTGTGAACTATATTTCTTTATGTATATTGATGCAGGTATCATTAAAGTGTTAGTAGTCCATATTAATGGTCTTCCAATATTCCTTTAAGTTGTGAACTATATTTGTTTATGTATATTGATGCAGGTATCATTAAAGTGTTAGTAGTCCATATTAATGGTCTTCCAATATTCCTTTAAGTTGTGAACTATATGTGTTTATGTATATTGATGCAGGTATCATTAAAGTGTTAGTAGTCCATATTAATGGTCTTCCAATATTCCTTTAAGTTGTGAACTATATGTGTTTATGTATATTGATAAAGGTATCATTAAAGTGTTAGTAGTCCATATTAATGGTCTTCCAATATTCCTTTAAGTTGTGAACTATATGTGTTTATGTATATTGATGCAGGTATCATTAAAGTGTTAGTAGTTCATATTAATGGTCCTCCAATATTCCTTTAAGTTGTGAACTATATTTGTTCATGTATATTGATGCAGGTATCATTAAAGTGTTATTAGTTCATATTAATGGTCTTCCAATATTCCTTTAAGTTGTGAACTATATTTGTTTATGAATATTGATGCAGGTATCATTAAAGTGTTAGTAGTCCATATTAATGGTCTTCCAATATGCCTTTAAGTTGTGAACTATATTTGTTTATGTATATTGATGCAGGTATCATTAAAGTGTTAGTAGTCCATATTAATGGTCTTCCAATATTCCTTTAAGTTGTGAACTATATTTCTTTATGTATATTGATGCAGGTATCATTAAAGTGTTAGTAGTCCATATTAATGGTCTTCCAATATTCCTTTAAGTTGTGAACTATATTTGTTTATGTATATTGATGCAGGTATCATTAAAGTGTTAGTAGTCCATATTAATGGTCTTCCAATATTCTTTTAAGTTGTGAACTATATGTGTTTATGTATATTGATGCAGGTATCATTAAAGTGTTAGTAGTCCATATTAATGGTCTTCCAATATTCCTTTTAGTTGTGAACTATATTTGTTTATGTATATTGATGCAGGTATCATTAAAGTGTTAGTAGTCCATATATTCCTTTAAGTTGTGAACTATAAGTGTTTATGTATATTGATGCAGGTATCATTAAAGTGTTATTAGTTCATATTAATGGTCTTCCAATATTCCTTTAAGTTGTGAACTATATTTGTTTATGTATATTGATGCAGGTATCATTAAAGTGTTAGTAGTCCATATTAATGGTCTTCCAATATTCCTTTAAGTTTTGAACTATATTTGTTTATGTATATTGATGCAGGTATCATTAAAGTGTTAGTAGTCCATATTAATGGTCTTCCAATATTCCTTTAAGTTGTGAACTATATTTCTTTATGTATATTGATGCAGGTATCATTAAAGTGTTAGTAGTCCATATTAATGTTCTTCCAATATTCCTTTAAGTTTTGAACTATATGTGTTTATGTATATTGATGCAGGTATCATTAAAGTGTTAGTAGTCCATATTAATGGTATTCCAATATTCCTTTAAGTTGTGAACTATATGTGTTTATGTATATTGATGCAGGTATCATTAAAGTGTTATAGTTCATATTAATGGTCTTCCAATATTCCTTTAAGTTGTGAACTATATTTGTTTATGTATATTGATGCAGGTATCATTAAAGTGTTATTAGTTCATATTAATGGTCTTCCAATATTCCTTTAAGTTGTGAACTATATTTGTTTATGTATATTGATGCAGGTATCATTAAAGTGTTAGTAGTCCATATTAATGGTCTTCCAATATTCCTTTAAGTTTTGAATTATATTTGTTTATGTATATTGATGCAGGTATCATTAAAGTGTTAGTAATCGATATTAATGGTCTTCCAATATTCCTTTAAGTTTTGAACTATATTTGTTTATGTATATTGATGCAGGTATCATTAAAGTGTTAGTAGTCCATATTAATGGTCTTCCAATATTCCTTTAAGTTGTGAACTATATGTGTTTATGTATATTGATGCAGGTATCATTAAAGTGTTAGTAGTCCATATTAATGGTCTTCCAATATTCCTTTAAGTTGTGAACTATATTTGTTTATGTATATTGATGCAGGTATCATTAAAGTGTTAGTAGTCCATATTAATGGTCTTCCAATATTCTTTTAAGTTGTGAACTATATGTGTTTATGTATATTGATGCAGGTATCATTAAAGTGTTAGTAGTTCATATTAATGGTCCTCCAATATTCCTTTAAGTTGTGAACTATATTTGTTCATGTATATTGATGCAGGTATCATTAAAGTGTTATTAGTTCATATTAATGGTCTTCCAATATTCCTTTAAGTTGTGAACTATATTTGTTTATGAATATTGATGCAGGTATCATTAAAGTGTTAGTAGTCCATATTAATGGTCTTCCAATATGCCTTTAAGTTGTGAACTATATTTGTTTATGTATATTGATGCAGGTATCATTAAAGTGTTAGTAGTCCATATTAATGGTCTTCCAATATTCCTTTAAGTTGTGAACTATATTTCTTTATGTATATTGATGCAGGTATCATTAAAGTGTTAGTAGTCCATATTAATGGTCTTCCAATATTCCTTTAAGTTGTGAACTATATTTGTTTATGTATATTGATGCAGGTATCATTAAAGTGTTAGTAGTCCATATTAATGGTCTTCCAATATTCTTTTAAGTTGTGAACTATATGTGTTTATGTATATTGATGCAGGTATCATTAAAGTGTTAGTAGTCCATATTAATGGTCTTCCAATATTCCTTTTAGTTGTGAACTATATTTGTTTATGTATATTGATGCAGGTATCATTAAAGTGTTAGTAGTCCATATATTCCTTTAAGTTGTGAACTATAAGTGTTTATGTATATTGATGCAGGTATCATTAAAGTGTTATTAGTTCATATTAATGGTCTTCCAATATTCCTTTAAGTTGTGAACTATATTTGTTTATGTATATTGATGCAGGTATCATTAAAGTGTTAGTAGTCCATATTAATGGTCTTCCAATATTCCTTTAAGTTTTGAACTATATTTGTTTATGTATATTGATGCAGGTATCATTAAAGTGTTAGTAGTCCATATTAATGGTCTTCCAATATTCCTTTAAGTTGTGAACTATATTTCTTTATGTATATTGATGCAGGTATCATTAAAGTGTTAGTAGTCCATATTAATGTTCTTCCAATATTCCTTTAAGTTTTGAACTATATGTGTTTATGTATATTGATGCAGGTATCATTAAAGTGTTAGTAGTCCATATTAATGGTATTCCAATATTCCTTTAAGTTGTGAACTATATGTGTTTATGTATATTGATGCAGGTATCATTAAAGTGTTAATAGTTCATATTAATGGTCTTCCAATATTCCTTTAAGTTGTGAACTATATTTGTTTATGTATATTGATGCAGGTATCATTAAAGTGTTATTAGTTCATATTAATGGTCTTCCAATATTCCTTTAAGTTGTGAACTATATTTGTTTATGTATATTGATGCAGGTATCATTAAAGTGTTAGTAGTCCATATTAATGGTCTTCCAATATTCCTTTAAGTTTTGAATTATATTTGTTTATGTATATTGATGCAGGTATCATTAAAGTGTTAGTAATCGATATTAATGGTCTTCCAATATTCCTTTAAGTTTTGAACTATATTTGTTTATGTATATTGATGCAGGTATCATTAAAGTGTTAGTAGTCCATATTAATGGTCTTCCAATATTCCTGTAAGTTGTGAACTATATGTGTTTATGTATATTGATGCAGGTATCATTAAAGTGTTAGTAGTCCATATTAATGGTCTTCCAATATTCCTTTAAGTTGTGAACTATATTTGTTTATGTATATTGATGCAGGTATCATTAAAGTGTTAGTAGTCCATATTAATGGTCTTCCAATATTCCTTTAAGTTGTGAACTATATTTGTTTATGTATATTGATGCAGGTATCATTAAAGTGTTAGTAGTCCATATTAATGGTCTTCCAATATTCCCTTTAGTTGTGAACTATATTTGTTTATGTATATTGATGCAGGTATCATTAAAGTGTTAGTAGTCCATATATTCCTTTAAGTTGTGAACTATAAGTGTTTATGTATATTGATGCAGGTATCATTAAAGGGTTATTAGTTCATATTAATGGTCTTCCAATATTCCTTTAAGTTGTGAACTATATTTGTTTATGTATATTGATGCAGGTATCATTAAAGTGTTAGTAGTCCATATTAATGGTCTTCCAATATTCCTTTAAGTTTTGAACTATATTTGTTTATGTATATTGATGCAGGTATCATTAAAGTGTTAGTAGTCCATATTAATGGTCTTCCAATATTCCTTTAAGTTGTGAACTATATTTCTTTATGTATATTGATGCAGGTATCATTAAAGTGTTAGTAGTCCATATTAATGGTCTTCCAATATTCCTTTAAGTTGTGAACTATATTTGTTTATGTATATTGATGCAGGTATCATTAAAGTGTTAGTAGTCCATATTAATGGTCTTCCAATATTCCTTTAAGTTGTGAACTATATGTGTTTATGTATATTGATGCAGGTATCATTAAAGTGTTAGTAGTCCATATTAATGGTCTTCCAATATTCCTTTAAGTTGTGAACTATATTTGTTTATGTATATTGATGCAGGTATCATTAAAGTGTTAGTAGTCCATATTAATGGTCTTCCAATATTCCTTTAAGTTGTGAACTATATTTGTTTATGTATATTGATGCAGGTATCATTAAAGTGTTAGTAGTCCATATTAATGGTCTTCCAATATTCCTTTAAGTTGTGAACTATATTTGTTTATGTATATTGATGCAGGTATCATTAAAGTGTTAGTAGTCCATATTAATGGTCTTCCAATATGCCTTTAAGTTGTGAACTATATTTGTTTATGTATATTGATGCAGGTATCATTAAAGTGTTAGTAGTCCATATTAATGGTCTTCCAATATTCCTTTAAGTTGTAAACTATATTTGTTTATGTATATTGATGCAGGTATCATTAAAGTGTTAGTAGTCCATATTAATGGTCTTCCAATATTCCTTTAAGTTGTGAACTATATTTGTTTATGTATATTGATGCAGGTATCATTAAAGTGTTAGTAGTCCATATTAATGGTCTTCCAATATTCCTTTAAGTTGTGAACTATATTTGTTATGTATATTGATGCAGGTATCATTAAAGTGTTAGTAGTCCATATATTCCTTTAAGTTGTGAACTATATGTGTTTATGTATATTGATGCAGGGATCATTAAAGTGTTAGTAGTCCATATATTCCTTTAAGTTGTGAACTATATGAGTAGTGTATTGGTGCTGGTAATAGGCTCACTTTGACCTTTGGACTTTCAAGATGGCGGCGCAGTGGTACCAACCCTCCCCCCTCCCCCCCTCAAATTTCCCTCAAATTCCCGAATTTACCTCAAATTTCCCTTAAATGCCCAAATTAACCTCAAATTTTCCTCAAATTCCCACATTTCCTTCACATTTCCCCCAAATTACCCTCAAATTTCCCTGAAATTCCCAAATTTCCCACACATTTCCCCCAAATTACTCTCAAATTTCCCTTAAATAACCCTCAAATTTCCCTCAAATTCCCAAATAACCCTCAAATTTCCCTCAAATTCCCAAATTTCCTACACATTTCCCTTGTTATACTATATAAAATTCATTGTTAACCTAACTTTTTCCGTGTTATACTATATAAAATTCATTGTTAACCTTGTTATACTATATAAAATTTATTGTTAACCTAACTTTTTCCGTGTTATACTATATAAAATTCACTGTTAACCTTACTTTTTCCATGTTATACTATATAAAATTCACTGTTAACCTTGTTATACTATATAAAATTCAGTTTTTTTTGTCTAATATGGCGTCTTTTTCCATGATATACTATATAAAATTCACTTTTTTGTCTAATATGGCGCCTTTTTCCATGATATACTATATAAAATTCACTTTTTTGTCCAATATGGCGTCTTTCCCGCCCACAACAACTCACACCCTGTGGGAAAATTCCCTCCCCAAAATTCCCTCATCCAATATGGCGGACTATACACTATATAAAATGTAAAAATATGACAACCGGATCCAATATGACGTCTTTCCCTCCTAAAATTCTCGCCAAAAATTCCTCATCCAATATGGCGGACTATACACTATATAAAATGAACTTTTTTTGTCCAATATGACGTCTTTCCCTCCTAAAATTCCCTCCAAAAATTCCTTATCCAATATGGCGGACTTTATACTATAATAAATGTAAAAAGATGACAACCGGATCCAAGATGGCGGTCTTTCCCTTCGGGTACTTCCGGCGACCGTAGGCTACCTTCGTACACGTCGTCTGCTGGTCTGGCGCACACCCAAATGCCACGCTCTGATTACTTATTTAATTTTTATCAACTTTTTAATAAATACACTGTTAATATACGCTCTTACCTTCGGACACTCATCCATGGCTTCCTACACTGTTACCAATACTTATCTATCGAATCACAGATCATCCTCAAGCCCCTACTTAACACTCTAGGCAACCCGCAATACACGTTTTTAATTAATTATTTATTCAAAATGAAGGAGCAATTCTTTTTATTTAATCTGTTTATAATTTGTAATACAATGTTATCCTATCCATTTTAATTAATTTTTTATTTTATATTAAATACTCTGTTAACATGCGCTCTTACCTTCAACTACCATCTACTTCTGGTTACCTTCGTATTAACCTGGCATCCTCTAAACCTAACACGCTAGCTTAACGCTCTTACCCTAGAGCCCTCATGCCTAACCGAACTATTCAACCTAAATTACTTTGCTCGGTGCCACAGACAGTACATTCAGTTCTCGCACAACACAGGAACTGACCTCAATATTTTTTGCTATTTTAATTGGCACCAGACGGACTGCATATCAACCACATGTTAACCCTAGAGGTCAAGTTTAGTGATATCAAACAACATTCAATGCATTTCCTCACAGATAGTCGTAGAATCCGACCATATCTGGTCTATTATTAAACAAAACGAAAGAATTATTGGTATTATAGTCCCGTACTTTTAAAAAAAGAGAGCAATAATAATTTATTTACACACTACGTTTTATTCAGTAAAATCAATTGATATTCTTGTTATTACCAATTATCATACGTAATACATAGAACCTTTTACAATAATTTGTGCTTTATATTTAAATTATTACGAGTAAACTTAATTTTAACAAAGTTTTATCAATTTGTTTTGTTGTAAATTCCATAATTTATAAAAATGCTAACACATTACATGTGTAATAATGAGAGATCGTACATCAAATTATACCGTATTTTCTAAAGTTTTTATAGTTTAGGTAGGATTTTAAACAATATGTATAGCATTTATAACCGAATTATTGTATGTTAACCAACCTAAACTTACAAATAACAATTATTATATCCACAAACACATGATAAATGAAGTGTAATAACCTCAAACACAAGATAATTCCTCACACTTTATATACACCATAGCAATACACTATTTACTGTATTTGAGACGTTAATCGTAGAGGTATGGGTCTTGAATGAGTGTAGATGAATGAGTGTAGTCTTTGTTACTAACTAAGGCTGCTGGACCCTTTGATATATCATCTATTAAAACACAATATTAAGGAAAACTATGACATGGAACCCAAACCACATAGTATTGATTTTATTTCAAACAAACTGTCAGTTTAAAAAACATTCTAACAGAAGAGTAAATTCCATCCAAAAGTAAGAAAAAATCAAAGATACATACAAATTTCAGAAAAAGAGTCATTTTACACAAAAATGTGTTGAAACATTGTTCAAATCAAGGAAGAACTACCAACATAGTACTCTCCAAACCCCTTAAAGTTGAGTTAAAATGCACATAAATAGGGATATTTGTGTACAAAATATGTTATAATTCCCTAAAAGCATTAAAATGCAGTGTCATAACAATGATATTCACCCTAAACATTAAAAACCCTTTAAAATACTCTTATAGAAACCTTTATAAACTTAATTTGAGCTCAAAACAACGTACAAAACTGATGTAACACTTGTAAATTAATTGTTTAACCTACATAGCTATTTAGTTGACTCCAAACATTTGACAAAGTGTAAGTACCCAATATGAATAAATTCTCTATAATGTTCACATTTTAAGCTTGATTTTAACAAAACCTGGTGCTATTGATTCTTTGCACATTAAACAAATAAACAAATAGTTAGTTGAAACGTCTCTGTTGTAGAAACCATGGTATTAACAGTAAGAAAGTTTGGTTTCTTTTGACTATAATATACTCGATCAGAAAATGTATATACACCACTCCCAAAGACCCAAACACACGGAGAACCTAGAACACACAACACCTTTGCCAGATCACCTACATAAAATAATAAATGTACGTACATACATACATACATACATATCCATTATATAAAACCTTTGTTTGTCCACCCACATACTAATCAAACAAGACTCATGTACATTCGCCTTATAAAGTAACAATAAAGTAGTTTTCATTTAATTTCCATCCATAAGCACATGTACAAACTACCTACCAAACACTAATACCCTTCTATCCAGTAGTAAGACTCATGATTTACCCTACACACAAGCATCTTTACAGACCACATACCATACCGACACATAATACATTTGACAGACTCTACCTACTTAACATAAAAGACTTACCATACACTCTACATAGAAGACGTTTGATTATCCACTCACCTACTCAAAACACAACACCTCTGATAGATAATCCACCTAACCACTACATAAAACCTATGATTGACACTCAACATTCATGGATGACCACCTACCATACATACATACCACACACCATAAAACCATGACTTAACAGTCCACCCGCCTACTCAAAACACAACACCTCTGATAGATAATCCACCTAACCACTACATAAAACCTATGATTGACACTCAACATTCATGGATGACCACCTACCATACATACGTACCACACACCATAAAACCATGACTTAACAGTCCACACGCCTACTCAAAACACAACACCTCTGATAGATAATCCACTTAACCACTACATAAAACCTATGATTGACACTCAACATTCATGGATGACCACCTACCATACATACGTACCACACACCATAAAATCATGACTTAACAGTCCACACGCCTACTCAAAACACAACACCTCTGATAGATAATCCACCTAACCACTACATAAAACCTTTGATTGACACTCAAAATTCATGGATGACCACCTACCATACATACGTACCACACACCATAAAACCATGACTTAACAGTCCACACGCCTACTCAAAACACAACACCTCTGATAGATAATCCACCTAACCACTACATAAAACCTTTGATTGACACTCAACATTCATGGATGACCACCTACCATACATACGTACCACACACCATAAAACCATGACTTAACAGTCCACACGCCTACTCAAAACACAACACCTCTGATAGATAATCCACCTAACCACTACATAAAACCTGTGATTGACACTCAACATTCATGGATGACCACCTACCATACATACGTACCACACACCATAAAACCATGACTTAACAGTCCACACGCCTACTCAAAACACAACACCTCTGATAGATAATCCACCTAACCACTACATAAAACCTATGATTGACACTCAACATTCATGGATGACCACCTACCATACAAATGTACCACACACCCTAAACCCATGACTTAACAGTCCACACGCCTACTCAAAACACAACACCTCTGATAGATAATCCACCTAACCACTACATAAAACCTTTGATTGACACTTAACATTCATGGATGACCACCTACCATACATACGTACCACACACCATAAAACCATGACTTAACAGTCCACACGCCTACTCAAAACACAACACCTCTGATAGATAATCCACCTAACCACTACATAAAACCTATGATTGACACTCAACATTCATGGATGACCACCTACCATACATACGTACCACACACCATAAAACCATGACTTAACAGTCCACCCGCCTACTCAAAACACAACACCTCTGATAGATAATCCACCTAACCACTACATAAAACCTATGATTGACACTCAACATTCATGGATGACCACCTACCATACATACGTACCACACACTATAAAACCATGACTAAACAGTCCACATGCCTACTCAAAACACAACACCTCTGATAGATAATCCACCTAACCACTACATAAAACCTATGATTGACACTCAACATTCATGGATGACCACCTACCATACATACATACCACACACCATAAAATCATGACTTAACAGTCCACCCGCCTACCTCTGCACACACAATTCCTTAGGACACACCCTAAACATACCACTCATCCTACAGACAAAACTCCTAGAGAACTACCCATCCACCATAAAAACAGTATTGCTTCATTTAATCATGTTTTAAAATAACATTATTACACTGTAAGATAGGTTTAATACAGCTAAAGACCTAAAGTGTTACCTAAAATTCTGTTTTATATGAGAACCGTTGGTGGAAAACATCCAAACTAAACATAGAAAATAACAATCAGCTAGTAGTTTCATATAAATTCTCCTATACAACTAAAAAATATGATAAAAAGTTAGGTTTAAAAACAATGAACATAGACAAAGTTAGGTTTAAAAACAATGAACATACAAAAAGTTAGGTTAAAAAAATGAACACAGAAAAAGTTAGGTTAAAAAAATGAACACAGAAAAAGTTAGGTTAAAAAAACTAAACATAGAAAAAGTTAGGTTAGCAAACATCAGAAAAGTAAGTCTAGCAAACAACCGAAAGGTTGATTGCTATCCTTACTTTTCCAAAAAGTTGTTAAAATTAACAAAAGTCAAAAAATGTCCCATTTTATGAGTTTTGTTAATTTTAACTGAACTTTTCTGATGTTTAATAACCTAACTTTTTCTATGTTTATTTTTTTTAACCTAACTTTTTCAATGTTCATTTTTTTAACCTAACTTTTTCTGTGTTCATTTTTTAACCTAACGTTTTCTATGTTCATTGTTTTTAAACCTAACTTTGTCTATGTCAATTGTTTTTAAACCTAACTTTTTCTCATATTTTTTAGTTGTATAGGAGAATTTCTATGAAACTACTAGCTGATTGTTATTTTCTATGTTTAGTTTGGATGTTTTCCACCAACGGTTCTCATATAAAACAGAATTTTAGGTAACACTTTAGGTCTTTAGCTGTATTAAACCTATCTTACAGTGTAATAATGTTATTTTAAAACATGATTAAATGAAGCAATACTGTTTTTATGGTGGATGGGTAGTTCTCTAGGAGTTTTGTCTGTAGGATGAGTGGTATGTTTAGGGTGTGTCCTAAGGAATTGTGTGTGCAGAGGTAGGCGGGTGGACTGTTAAGTCATGATTTTATGGTGTGTGGTATGTATGTATGGTAGGTGGTCATCCATGAATGTTGAGTGTCAATCATAGGTTTTATGTAGTGGTTAGGTGGATTATCTATCAGAGGTGTTGTGTTTTGAGTAGGCATGTGGACTGTTTAGTCATGGTTTTATAGTGTGTGGTACGTATGTATGGTAGGTGGTCATCCATGAATGTTGAGTGTCAATCATAGGTTTTATGTAGTGGTTAGGTGGATTATCTATCAGAGGTGTTGTGTTTTGAGTAGGCGGGTGGACTGTTAAGTCATGGTTTTATGGTGTGTGGTACGTATGTATGGTAGGTGGTCATCCATGAATGTTGAGTGTCAATCATAGGTTTTATGTAGTGGTTAGGTGGATTATCTATCAGAGGTGTTGTGTTTTGAGTAGGCGTGTGGACTGTTAAGTCATGGTTTTATGGTGTGTGGTACGTATGTATGGTAGGTGGTCATCCATGAATGTTAAGTGTCAATCAAAGGTTTTATGTAGTGGTTAGGTGGATTATCTATCAGAGGTGTTGTGTTTTGAGTAGGCGTGTGGACTGTTAAGTCATGGGTTTAGGGTGTGTGGTACATTTGTATGGTAGGTGGTCATCCATGAATGTTGAGTGTCAATCATAGGTTTTATGTAGTGGTTAGGTGGATTATCTATCAGAGGTGTTGTGTTTTGAGTAGGTGAGTGGATAATCAAACGTCTTATATGTAGAGTGTATGGTAAGTCTTTTATGTTAAGTAGGTAGAGTCTGTCAAATGTATTATGTGTCGGTATGGTATGTGGTCTGTAAAGATGCTTGTGTGTAGGGTAAATCATGAGTCTTACTACAGGATAGAAGGGTATTAGTGTTTGGTAGGTTTTTTGTACATGTGCTTATGGATGGAAATTAAATGAAAACTACTTTATTGTTACTTTATAAGGCGAATTTACATGAGTCTTGTTTGATTAGTATGTGGGTGGACAAACAAAGGTTTTATATAATGGATATGTATGTATGTATGTATGTACGTACATTTATTATTTTATATAGGCGATCTGTCAAGGGTGTTGTGTGTTCTAGGTTCTCCGTGTGTTTGGGTCTTTGGGAGTGGTGTATATACATTTTCTGATCGAGTATATTATAGTCAAAAGAAACCAAACTTTCTTACTGTTAATACCACGGTTTCTACAACAGAGACGTTTCAACTAACTATTTGTTTATTTGTTTAATGTGCAAAGAATCAATAGCACCAGGTTTTGTTAAAATCAAGCTTAAAATGTGAACATTATAGAGAATTTATTCATATTGGGTACTTACACTTTGTCAAATGTTTGGAGTCAACTAAATAGCTATGTAGGTTAAACAATTAATTTACAAGTGTTACATCAGTTTTGTACGTTGTTTTGAGCTCAAATTAAGTTTATAAAGGTTTCTATAAGAGTATTTTAAAGGGTTTTTAATGTTTAGGGTGAATATCATTGTTATGACACTGCATTTTAATGCTTTTAGGGAATTATAACATATTTTGTACACAAATATCCCTATTTATGTGCATTTTAACTCAACTTTAAGGGGTTTGGAGAGTACTATGTTGGTAGTTCTTCCTTGATTTGAACAATGTTTCAACACATTTTTGTGTAAAATGACTCTTTTTCTGAAATTTGTATGTATCTTTGATTTTTTCTTACTTTTGGATGGAATTTACTCTTCTGTTAGAATGTTTTTTAAACTGACAGTTTGTTTGAAATAAAATCAATACTATGTGGTTTGGGTTCCATGTCATAGTTTTCCTTAATATTGTGTTTTAATAGATGATATATCAAAGGGTCCAGCAGCCTTAGTTAGTAACAAAGACTACACTCATTCATCTACACTCATTCAAGACCCATACCTCTACGATTAACGTCTCAAATACAGTAAATAGTGTATTGCTATGGTGTATATAAAGTGTGAGGAATTATCTTGTGTTTGAGGTTATTACACTTCATTTATCATGTGTTTGTGGATATAATAATTGTTATTTGTAAGTTTAGGTTGGTTAACATACAATAATTCGGTTATAAATGCTATACATATTGTTTAAAATCCTACCTAAACTATAAAAACTTTAGAAAATACGGTATAATTTGATGTACGATCTCTCATTATTACACATGTAATGTGTTAGCATTTTTATAAATTATGGAATTTACAACAAAACAAATTGATAAAACTTTGTTAAAATTAAGTTTACTCGTAATAATTTAAATATAAAGCACAAATTATTGTAAAAGGTTCTATGTATTACGTATGATAATTGGTAATAACAAGAATATCAATTGATTTTACTGAATAAAACGTAGTGTGTAAATAAATTATTATTGCTCTCTTTTTTTAAAAGTACGGGACTATAATACCAATAATTCTTTCGTTTTGTTTAATAATAGACCAGATATGGTCGGATTCTACGACTATCTGTGAGGAAATGCATTGAATGTTGTTTGATATCACTAAACTTGACCTCTAGGGTTAACATGTGGTTGATATGCAGTCCGTCTGGTGCCAATTAAAATAGCAAAAAATATTGAGGTCAGTTCCTGTGTTGTGCGAGAACTGAATGTACTGTCTGTGGCACCGAGCAAAGTAATTTAGGTTGAATAGTTCAGTTAGGCATGAGGGCTCTAGGGTAAGAGCGTTAAGCTAGCGTGTTAGGTTTAGAGGATGCCAGGTTAATACGAAGGTAACCAGAAGTAGATGGTAGTTGAAGGTAAGAGCGCATGTTAACAGAGTATTTAATATAAAATAAAAAATTAATTAAAATGGATAGGATAACATTGTATTACAAATTATAAACAGATTAAATAAAAAGAATTGCTCCTTCATTTTGAATAAATAATTAATTAAAAACGTGTATTGCGGGTTGCCTAGAGTGTTAAGTAGGGGCTTGAGGATGATCTGTGATTCGATAGATAAGTATTGGTAACAGTGTAGGAAGCCATGGATGAGTGTCCGAAGGTAAGAGCGTATATTAACAGTGTATTTATTAAAAAGTTGATAAAAATTAAATAAGTAATCAGAGCGTGGCATTTGGGTGTGCGCCAGACCAGCAGACGACGTGTACGAAGGTAGCCGACGGTCGCCGGAAGTACCCGAAGGGAAAGACCGCCATCTTGGATCCGGTTGTCATCTTTTTACATTTATTATAGTATAAAGTCCGCCATATTGGATAAGGAATTTTTGGAGGGAATTTTAGGAGGGAAAGACGTCATATTGGACAAAAAAAGTTCATTTTATATAGTGTATAGTCCGCCATATTGGATGAGAAATTTTTGGCGGGAATTTTAGGAGGGAAAGACGCCATATTGGATCCGGTTGTCATATTTTTACATTTTATATAGTGTATAGTCCGCCATATTGGATGAGGGAATTTTGGGGAGGGAATTTTGGGCGGGAAAGACGCCATATTGGACAAAAAAGTGAATTTTATATAGTATATCATGGAAAAAGGCGCCATATTGGACAAAAAAAGTGAATTTTATATAGTATATCATAGAAAAAGACGCCATATTGGACAAAAAAAGTGAATTTTATATAGTATAACAAGGTTAACAGTGAATTTTATATAGTATAACATGGAAAAAGTTAGGTTAACAGTGAATTTTATATAGTATAACACGGAAAAAGTTAGGTTAACAATGAATTTTATATAGTATAACAAGGTTAACAATGAATTTTATATAGTATAACACGGAAAAAGTTAGGTTAACAGTGAATTTTATATAGTATAACACGGAAAAAGTTAGGTTAACAATGAATTTTATATAGTATAACAAGGTTAACAATGAATTTTATATAGTATAACACGGAAAAAGTTAGGTTAACAATGAATTTTATAAGTATAACAAGGGAAATGTGTGGGAAATTTGGGAATTTGAGGGAAATTAGGGGGTAATTTGGGGGAAATTTGGGAATTTTAGGGAAATTTGAGGGTAATTTGGAATTTTGAGGGAAATTTGAGGGTTATTTAAGGGAAATCTGAGGGTAATTTGGGGGAAATGTGTGGGAAATTTGGGAATTTGAGGGAAATTTGAGGGTAATTTGGGAATTTGAGGGAAATTTGAGGGTTATTTAAGGGAAATTTGAGGGTAATTTGGGGTAAATGTGGGAATTTGAGGAAAATTTGAGGGTAATTTGGGAATTTGAGGGAAATTTGAGGTAAATTCGGGAATTTGAGGGAAATTTGAGGGGGGGAGGGGGGAGGGTTGGTACCACTTCGCCGCCATCTTGAAAGTCCAAAGGTCAAAGTGAGCCTATTACCAGCACCAATACACTACTTATATGTGTTTATGTATATTGATGCAGGTATCATTAAAGTGTTAGTAGTCCATATTAATGGTCTTCCAATATTCCTTTAAGTTGTGAACTATATTTGTTTATGTATATTGATGCAGGTATCATTAAAGTGTTAGTAGTCCATATATTCCTTTAAGTTGTGAACTATATGTGTTTATGTATATCCATAGTAGCTTACGGCATATTGAGTTACATTTCTTATAGACATCAAACATAATATTTATACTAGCGATTATTCATATTTGTCACTACCGTATGCCTGGTATATACATGGTTATTTGTCACTACCGTATGCCTGGTATATACATGGTTATTTGTCACTACCGTATGCCTGGTATATACATGGTTATTACACTGTTACTGAATCAATAAAATAAGGAGGATCAATGAATTACTTTAACTATTACGTTTTGTTTGGTTTTTGTGAAAATAAACTAAGGCATTGCTTTAATTATTTATTTTTAAGGTAAGACTACTAACAAAAAGACATAATACACATAAATTATGTCACCACTCTAATTAATTGAACATTGACAAATATGAATAATTTTTACGAAAAAACTTAATTTTAAGAAAATATTTGTTAAAAGTATATGCAGAACGAGGATCAAAACATTATTTTTAAGCGTAATTGAAAAAAAATCAAAATAATTTCGAATATGATAAATATATGAAAATATTTTTAGAAATCGGGATGTATGTTTTAAGGCTGTTTGGTCAACAACAATTTAAATTATTTTGTTAAAGCTTTTAAACACGTCCCAAGTATTTATATCATTAGAATAATTATAATAATATTTTTAAATACATCACCTCAAATATGTAAATTAGGCTTTCTTGGTAAATACAGAGTTAAGAAAATATTTTTCTGATTATTCCCAAAATTTAAAAACAAACCCTCACAAGACTGGTCTTGCTCATCAGTTATTTTAAATTATGTAGTTTACTGCAAATCAGCAAATTAGATTTTAAATATTAATGTTATATGTTTGTTTTTATTATATTACGATGAGAAATACAATGTCGTGTTTGGCATCTTAAGCTTTTTTACCAGCGCTGCCAACGGAATTCAGTTGTGGGATACATTATTAACGAAACATCTTTAAAACTGAAACACGAGTTACCTTAAATAAATTCCTAAAACATTTACATTTAAAGTTATGCATCTTGCTATATATTGTATTTTTTTAGTTTCGCATATATCGAAATAAAACTACACGGATTAATAATTTGTGAGATGCATTGTCTATACTGAATACAGATTGCAATATCCTAGAGGCAAGTAGGCTGCATTTTAATTTAGGGAAAACTGACATCTCTCTAGCACTTACTTTTATACGATATGGGGAAATGGCCAGGACAGACTAATTGTATAGACAATTATCTCCCTAGTAATTAAAAGTTCAATTTAGCAAATTGTTGTTTACGTTTCAAATATGTCAATGAGAAGGATTAACTATTGATTTCTATATGCACATATAACATGTACTATAGACTAGCATCCAATTACTGTACATGGTAGTTTAATAGCCAATGTAAAAACCCTGAATTTTAAAAGGATAATTTCGGTTGTTTTTAAGCAATTATATATTTAATGACAGAGTACTTTGAAATAAATTATAAAGTCGTAAAACCACCTAAACAACACAGTAACTTAACAGTTTTGGTTAACGCTACAGTTTGTACCGAGTAAAGCAATTATTTCACGTTATTTCAACACATAACAATTCCTTTGGTAACCAAAATGAAATAATTGTCTTTTCAGTTTTTAATGTGGTAAAGTTCTAAGCAAACATAAAGCGATTTAATTTGTATAAAGGTGTCAAACAATATACATACAACAATGGACATGTATTTTTCTCAACAATAGAAGGTCAACATCAAACAGGTGGACACTGGACTGACTAGTTAATACAACAGGTCCATTCAGGAGCCATCATGACAAGGAACAACGGACCGTCAATTAGCCCTTTGTAAACATCCATAAACTGACCGAGACTGAACTCAATTTTCGATCTATTTGCAGTCTCTAAAGTACAAAAGCTAACCATTCCCATAGAGTACTACCATCTTTATTATTATTATGGAATCTAAACACCATAAATTACTTGGTTATAGTTTAATTATTTTACGTATTATAGTTTATTTTAGGATTGGTTTTACAAAATAAACTTTTTTATGTATTCAAAATTTATTGGTCAATATTATTTAATTATACTTGCTGTATGGTAATCTAACTCCAGAATTAAATGTTATATTACAGGAAAAACATTATTCTATAAGATATCTTCTTAAACTCAGAATGGTTGACAATAAAAGAAAGCTTGTACAACAGGTATTTCACTTTATACTTGCAGATAAATAACTGTTGTTATTATATAAACTTTGATAAAATTATAGCATTGTTTGAAAAGTCTTTCTCAGTTTCTCAACATTTCATTATAAAACAGGTCATAAAAATACTAGGTTGGCTATTTAATTATATAACATTACAATATTGGAATCCTAAGTGAAATTCAAGTTAACACTGTAAATACTGCGTTTGGCTCAAAATCCGTTATTTGCCCCAAATATATTTTTTCCACAACATTGTTTAGTAAAGGGATATCTATACTAACTTAACCTCCTAACCATTCCTATCCTTATTTAACTTAGCCTGTGCTACCATATTTGATAACGTATGCTACCCAAGCTGATCACGGGTGCTACCCAAGCTGATCACGGGTGCTACCCTAGCTGATCACGGGTGCTACCCAAGCTGATCACGGGTGCTACCCTAGCTGATCACTGGTGCTACCCAAGCTGATCACGGGTGCTACCCTAGCTGATCACGGGTGCTACCCAAGCTGATCACGGGTGCTACCCTAGCTGATCACGGGTGCTACCCTAGCTGATCACGGGTGCTACCCAAGCTGATCACGGGTGCTACCCTAGCTGATCACGGGTGCTACCCTAGCTGATCACGGGTGCTACCCTAGCTGATCACGGGTGCTACCCAAGCTGATCACGGGTGCTACCCAAGCTGATCGCGGGTGCTACCCTAGCTGATCACGGGTGCTACCCTAGCTGATCATGGGTGCTACCCTATCTGATTACGGGTGCTACCCTAGCTGATCACGGATGCTACCCAAGCTGATAACGTATGCTACCCAAGCTGATTACGGGTGCTACCCTAGCTGATCACGGGTGCTACCCAAGCTGATAATGGATGCTACCCAAGCTGATCATGGTTGTAACCTAAGTTGATCACGGTTAACACCTACAATACGTATCTATTCATTATTTAACATTGTTGTGGAAAAATACAGTTGGAGGCATATAACAAACTAACTGTACCAAACTAATCGTGCTACAAATTAGTTTATACCTTTCCCTCAATTAATAAATACGAAATTGTAAAGAAAATTCATAATTGACCTACATGCTGTTTTTAATGATGAAAACATTATTGGATATTCTATTTACATATTTTAAAATAAAATCCAAGATTTTTCGATTTAATATAAATATATTTTTAATATTTCATAATTTTGTTTATTTTAAACTTTCTTACTATGGAAAATGAACATGACTAAGTAATTTTTAATTATTAAAAAATATATATGGTCAAATTATTACATTGCTTTATGTTTATCTAGATTGATAGTCGGACCATAACATTTTATATAAAAACCATACTTATTTAAGTGTAACAACGATAACATGTAGTACTTAGACCCAATGTTGAGGTCCCACTATGTTGAGGCTCCTGAAAATAGGACTCATGAAACTAAATCTACTCACTGGATTGCTATTTGATATATACGTCATTAATAAATCCGCTTTCTTGATCGATAGTGAGTGTTTCCAATATTCAACCCTTATTTGCTCTCTCTTAAGTCGATTGGGAACATCATGCTTGCAAAAATAAGTTTAACTCTCCGATGTGTTATAAGCTAAGATAACTTGATAAACACAACGTAACACATTTTAACTGGCAACATAAAGTGATGTGTTAAAACTTAAAGTGTAAGTTTAAAAGACAACAATATGGTGTAAGGTTGTTTTTGAATGTTATTTAAAATAAGTAGATTCAGAAATTTTAATTTTCGTAATTTTGTTTAAACTTTCTTTTCGAACAAATAAAAAGAATACAAGCTATTCAAGGTTCATGTCATTTTAGATGGTATATATAATTTTATAATAGGTTTAATCGTAGATTGTATGTATTTCCGATTATCTAGCCTGGTATTTAGTTAGGCTTGTGGCGTTGTGACGCTCAAAGAAGATAGTATACAACTATCGGTCTCAATCCAGTTGCTCGGCTCACTCACCGTTTATTGGTGCCGACCGCAGAGAGTTCAGTGGTCAAGCTTGATAATTGCAAGGCCTTGACGGCCAGTGAAACTTCATTACAGCACACCCATTATTTATTACTCATTACTAACAAATAGTTCAAGATGAAAGGTTAAGTCTATAAAAACGTTTAATGACTGAAATAATTCAAATAGATCACATTTGTAAAAACACGAATAGTTCATTAAATGAAAAGTGGTTGTTAAAGCATATAGTTCGAGAGAATAAATCAGTATGAAAAAAGGAGGTGAACCTAATCAGTGTACTCAATACTTCTGACTACTAATAATAATCTGTTAATTTTGGAGTTAAATCAACCTTAACTTGATAAGACATTGTTTCAAAGAAGTAACAAAACGAACTCTAATGGCAGTTGTTTATTTTGGTAAACAGAGAAGTAAATTTACATATGCGACGAGATTTATGCACATTGATTTCAGTGCAGTAATGATCGATACAATTATTAATAACACGTTAATACAATGTTGAATATATGTTGTGTACTAAACAACTGCAAACTTGTAATCCATACGACAAAAGCTCTGCTCATATTTAAATCCAGATTCAAATGTTTACTATACAAGTACACACAAAAGTGCCTCACACCAGTTAGAAAAACTAACTTATGCATCACAAATTTCAAAACTAATTGCTGCAAATAATAAGGTAACGTGGGAATTGACAAATGTTTAAAAAACTATTAGACACCATGCCTACCAGACTGAAGCTAAGGGGAATGTTTTACATTAGTCTAATTGAATGAATCGTTAAAGAAAGTATCGGAACATACCACATGAGGTGTCTTCAGCATCAGCCTATCGGTTTAGTCCATTGAGGGATTTGGAATGTGGAGTCCAAGAATCAAGATTCGAATCCATTATTGATTTTCTTAAAGTTCACAAACAGGAATGTGGACAGTATGAACTTGGCGAATAAATTATTTCATACATAAATAATAATAGTTTGTTTAGAATTTCACAAATACCATCGAAAGAATATTCTTTTTACCACATCAAATTAAATTTGGTTCTCGGGCCAAAGTTATAGAAACATATTGAATGACAACATTTTTATTCATTATAAAATAACTTCGTATACAAACATAATACATACCTACTGTCGGCTCAGAAAGTGTGTGCACTCGGGTTTGAAGGTAGTTCACTAAGAAACTAAGGGGACTATGTGTACAGTTCGATCACACCATTGCTGTCGGCTCAGAAAGTGTGTGCACTCGGGTTTGAAGGTAGTTCACTAAGAAACTAAGAGGACTATGTGTACAGTTCAATCACACCATTGTTGTCGGCTCAGAAAGTGTGTGCACTCGGGTTTGAAGGTAGTTCACTAAGAAACTAAGAGGACTATGTGTACAGTTCGATCACACCATTGCTGTCGGCTCAGAAAGTGTGTGCACTCGGGTTTGAAGGTAGTTCACTAAGAAACTAAGGGGACTATGTGTACAGTTCGATCACACCATTGCTGTCGGCTCAGAAAGTGTGTGCACTCGGGTTTGAAGGTAGTTCACTAAGAAACTAAGAGGACTATGTGTACAGTTCGATCACACCATTGCTGTCGGCTCAGAAAGTGTGTGCACTCGGGTTTGAAGGTAGTTCACTAAGAAACTAAGAGGACTATGTGTACAGTTCAATCACACCATTGCTGTCGGCTCAGAAAGTGTGTGCACTCGGGTTTGAAGGTAGTTCACTAAGAAACTAAGGGGACTATGTGTACAGTTCGATCACACCATTGTTTTCCTCATTTAATGATACGTTATTGATTATGAATTTGTAAATTTTCTTATAGAGTTTATGGTTAGAACAATAAAAGTACCGAAATGTTAAGTATTTTACATTGTGCGTCAACTTTACACTATTTTACTACAATACCCGTTATTGTATCACCTTTATATATTATTGAATGGTTTGCAAGAGAGTTATCTATGAGTTTAATGAATTTCAGAATTTTAACTTTTCAAGAAAAGACAAATTCTTATCAGCTTCCTGAAACGAAGTTCCCTTGCCTTCTAGAGGTCGTAAAACTAATTATTTTGGCACGTTGTGATCCAAATGAGATGTATAGTTACGAGATATTAGTTTCGTATCTGTAAGTAAATGTTGTGATTTTAAGTTTATTTAGAAGCACTTTAAATGATAAATTTTAATTTATTTAAATAAATTGAAATCACAAAATTTACTTACGGATATAAAAGTAATTATCGTAAGGATTACATAAGGGTTACAACGTAAACAATTGATTAGTGTTACAACTTATAGAAGACAAGAAAACGTCATTTAATGAGATTGAAAAGAATTTTTTTTCAAAACGTTATCATTTTGAAATCTACGAAACTTATAGAAAACACTATGATACATTGACATTGACGGGGTTTGTTAGTATTAAAAGTGTAACGTTGAAGCACAGTGAAGACTAGTTAAAACTCCACTACTGTTTTGTTCCATTCAGGATACAAATTATTGAAACTTATAATACAATTTCAAAATATATATGTTACTAACAAAACCATAATTTGATTGTTCATAGGCCTCTTAGCGTTTTAGTAAACAACCTGTAATCTTGGGTACACATAATTTCTAAGATTAAACTTAATGTAACTGAATATACCATTGTAGTAAGATTCAAAATAAAAATCTATTTCCTCGAAAATGTGAAATACATTCGTTGCAAGACTCGAAGTTATAAATAAGAAAAATACTTGGTTTATCATTTACCGTTGTAGTTACAGAACGCAGCTGAGTTCACGGAATGTGTGTCTTGGGCACTATTACCAGTAATGGACTGTCATAAATAAGAGAAACAATGATGGAAGTGCCATTTACAAACACCAGTGTGTGTTCACTTTTACGATATATACACGTCTTGTATTTGCAAACCCTCTTTACGGGAGATTCTAAACATGATGTATGAAAAAGAGTTTACTATTTCAATTTTACTCGTATGTTTTTGAGTCTTCTTTCGTAATATTTGTTTGTATATTGTCTATGTGTTTATTTCCATGTGCTTTTTGGGCTTATAATGTTTTACAGAGTAATTGGAGAGTTTGCGTTGGTGGTTCCAAAAGTTGTTAGAGCTTATAAGGGGCAAGTAGTTAGGGTCGGGTGTGTTGATCCCTCAGTCGTCTGTGTTTACAAGGTCAGTTGGGTGGGTTTTTCAACCATCTGTGTTCACAGGGGTGGATGGGTATGGCTCGTGGTCATATCTGTTCACAAAGTGGTCATATCATTCGACTCTGTCCTACGGCACAGTGGATGCTTCTGTCATCTGTGTTCTCAGGGTTGGGTGGGTTGATCTATCAGTCGTGTGTGTCACTGGGGTGGATAGGTGAGGCACACTTAGTCGTCTGTGTTCACAGGGTTTGCTTAGAATTCTGTTACAGGGGTGGGTAAGCTCTCGGTCAGTTGTATTCATGAGGATGAATGGGTGGGTTTCTAGATTTTCTTTACTAGCAGACGGATGGGTGTGATCTCCAGTTGATTGTATTCAAGATGAAGGTAGTGAGTCAAAAAATATTTTCAAAAGTATCAGATCTAGTCAAAGACTCATCGTTAGAATAGAATATTGATTTTCATAAAGTGTGTAAGGAAAGATCAGCCTTATTTTTTAGTTACCTCGTTTTTAGTTATTACACTCATTTAAAATATTCATCACATCTTGACGAACGGCGTCTTATAAACGAGTAGAATAAAATTAAATATAATATTTAATGATCACAGCATTACAAATTGTAGAGGTAAGAGTTATTCTACTTTTTATGTATATTGTTACAACCCCTAAATGGGCTAATAATCATTCAATACTTTAGTACAAGCTTTACAATTCAACTTGCATATCTACAAATAATACGTCATTTTGTAAAAGTCCATCCAAAATCCGCTTTGTACCTCGGAAGTACTTTCACATCCCTTATGCCAGCTTAAAGCAATAAAATGCTTCAACGGGGGCAGTAAATCGGCACTTAGTCTGATCCAGATTAGCTGGCAGGTGCTGGTCTTTGGCCGGCCCATTAATTGGGAATCCTTTGCCCTGCGATTTGGATTTGGGCAGAACCCTTATAAGCTTTCAGACTGACAGGTCCCAGAGCCTTGGGTTACTCTTGTACCTACTTTCTGACTCGAAATGAAAATAAATGGTTGTTGTTTCTCAATATAATTTATCATTGGAAGAAGTTAAATTGCATTAATTAGTTTTTCATACAACCCCTAATATTCCAAGGAGGCATAAAATTTTCAATGTATTAATATACTGATTATATTTACAGTTAACTGATTTTATAATCTCTGTTGATCTCTGCTGCTGACAAACATTATTTGTAATTTTTTGATACTTGATGTTTTATTTGCTTTTTATAGTAAACATTTCTTCTTTTTACATCCTTTTGTTGTTTAAATCCAATAAAATTGTCGTAACTCATTTGTTATACGACTTTTTACAACAAATTAGCATTTAGGCGCTTTTTACTGTTTAGATAATTAAATATAACTTGTTTTATTTTTATTTTATTTTTTAAAATGTTTCTGTTACATTTGTTATTTGTTTAGCATATGGAAAATAGATTAAAAAGCCATAAGATAGTACAGTCGTTTTATTTATTTATTTTTGTTAATCATAATTTATACCTCCAACTCTAGAAGTACTTTACCAGTATGTCTTGGGAATAAAGAGATTAATGACAAAACTAATATTACTAATACAATAAAGAATTGTCTTTGGGTTAGAAAAGGAAACAATAATTTAATAACAAATAACATTTTAAGTAACTGTTTAAGCAAAGAGCTCCGGAAATAGTTCCTAAACAATGTATAAAGTACAGTACAAGTATTTAAGTTTTGTCTGGAAAATGAATTAGTTAAATATATATATTTGAGATTAGTTTCAGTGCCTCTGAAAGGTTGTAAAGATGATTTATGTTTAACAGTTAAAGAGAGGACAGAAGTAGATGGAATTATTTATTTACTAAACATTTCACAATATACCCAGTTTTTTATCATTGTTTGCCCTCAACCCTTATAAGCACTTGCTCGACAAACTTTTTCATCTCCACAAGAAGCTAGAGTGCGTGCAGTATCTCAAGAGGACCAAATCTGCTTACACACCTCCGTAATCCTCTTGCAAAAACCAGTCCTCAGATCCTGTAAGTGAGCAGTGAGCGGTAATGGAATAAGGCTCAAGGAGTATCAGCTATGGTATAAGCGGATGAAGGCGTAGCCTCGCCGTCACGAGTCACTCCGTCTCTGTCCAGAAACCACACACGGGCCCCAGTAATTAAAACTAGAGGTAATTGATTAGTGAGGAAATGTAGTTGGACGTGAGAAGCTGTGCTTGTATAGCTGATCGTGATGAGCCCGCACATACATACGGCACGTACACTCTGTTATTACGATAATCACTGGCGAGGTCGATGAGTTTTTCAAACCGGAATTATGACTTGGCAATAATTACCTGTTTATAGAAACTAAAGGCCTAATGTATTTGGTTTTCCAGTTGATTTCCTACCAATTGTTTGCAGTTAACTGTATAAAGTAAAATTTAATTTCGTGCTGTAGAGTCCAACTCTCCTACAAACAGAAATGGTTTAATAACGCTGGATAGTACGGTACCCATATAGTAATTGCGTTGTTTAGCCTAAAACACTTTTAAACAGTTTAATTGTCCCTTTGTTAACTATATAAGTAATAGTTTGGCTCACTCAAGCTGAATGAGGCGTTTGTTCATCTGTACTACACAAAAAGGCTATATATTTTGTTAGTTACACAAAATTAGTGACCAAATAGCGTAAAAAGAGTGTCATTTGGTTTCTTTGCTTCCTGTTTTCACAATTGATGACAAAAATTATGATTTATATTCATAAAAAGAAAAATTTTATAACTATCACTTAAAGTCTTTGGGAATCGTCAGGGTGTAATACTGAGCACTATTCTGTTCCTCATATAAATGAATGCTCTTTTAAAAGTCACCTCTAATTGTATTAGATAGATAGATATATATATTCATAATGCTGATGAATAAAACCTCTCAGTTTCATACAAAAATAAGAAATTTCTCTTCTGGTAAATTACTTTGATGGAAATGACATTCACTTGAATCCCAACAAACATTGTTTATATCAACCGTAATGAGTTCCCTTACGTAATGTATCGTTTACCAAATATCTCCAGTACCTCCTTAAAGTGGACCCCATTCCAAATTGGCATTAATTAATTTGCCCAAAAGCTAGGAAAGCGTTCAGCACTATTTGAACTATTTGAACTCTTTCCAATTTCGAACAAGTGTTATACATTTTTATATGTACGTAAATTTTCATATGTACATTCAATAACTACGTCAGGACACAAGAGTTGTATAAATTCTTCAGATTCCTTGAAGTTTAATAGTTATTTTGATATGTATTTTGACTCCTAACGATATCTCCCCACAATGACTGATGCATGACGAATTGCAGGATTTTTTTAACCATTCCTGTGCCATCATCTTATTTATTAATAGAGGATAAAAGATTAGGCTCTGAAATCATGTACTGATTTATCTAAGGTGCGACAAAGTGAACCACCTTCCACTGAACATAAGCAACACAGAGCTTTCGTTCATTCTTTAAAGTAATCCATAATTTTCTGCAATGTGATAAGTGGTTGTAGATAATAAAACATGTGCTACATCTTGGTGTTTTACAGATTCCAAGTTTGTTTTCTTTAAATGCAAACTATGTTGTGTCAAAAACGTTCTTAGTCTTGTTACATATATTGCCAAGTATTTTAACGAGAGCAAGTCTGTTCAAAGCTTTACAAATCATTGGGTCTAAATCTCCTTGAGAATGTCATTGTTATTTGGAATTAGTTCCAAGGTTACACAATCTCAGATATCGAGGCCATCAAAGAAAATTTTTCTAATGGATGAGGTAAACTCCCAGATACAGGCACACTGAAAGCATCTATCAATTTTGATCGATTTTCACACTATGGTCGTTTTTTTTATTTTATTTGTAGGCCTATATAATTTTTTTAAAGAGTTTTTAGTGGTTACACTATCTTAGTGGGTTGTATAGTTCCAGGATAAAAAGTTTTCCAAAACATTAATTTGTTTGCCTATACTTTTTTTGCCTATTTTTTTTATAGAAAAAAGGTGTGCTATAAATTCAAACATGTTTTGCAACCTCAATTTTCGATAACGATTATTGCCATTTATTTGGATGACAAAAGTGCCCTATAATTCTGTAATGGATTGGAGTAAACAAATTAATTTGTTACTTTGCTAGGCAATCCACAGGATCTTCGCAACATATATTTTTTGTTATTCCTTAGTTGGCGGCATCACAGTTTTTACAATCAAGTATACGAAGAAGAAACATGATGGGTAAATGACTACATATCCAAGAGAATAAATCATGAATAAAAAGAAAACTACACGCACGATACAATCAATAAACTTAATACTAACAACATCAAGATAAAAAAATCTCTAAAAAAATAAGACAACCTACTAGACTAATGACATAATAGTGACAAATACAGATAATCTACTGGGTGACATTCTAAGAGAGTAAAAAACTTTGTTCGAAATGCAATCAGTATTTTATAACGTCTAATATATAGATACACAATGTAATACTAAAATAAGAACTGTATAGCAATGATATAGAGTAAAAACAAAATTACTAAAACTATAACAAGTAAAATAATATGTAATACGGTAGTGATTTAATAATATCAAATTATAAAATAATAATGTATTTATAATTTGAATACTATTGAAATACTCTGTAATTTCATTCCCTAAAGAAACTTTGTTATATTAATGGGATAATATTATATTTAATTTATATCAATATTTGTAATACTACTAATAACAACTCTACATTACTTATTATTTATGTATAAATATAAATTACTGAGCAAAATATTTAATTATGTGTTTTCATTCACTGATATAATAAATTTTTCTTTCTTAACGGGTGATTGATAATAATAAATTACACTGTTGATTAGAATGCGCTATAATTGAGGTAATTAGACAAATACATTCAAGTCTAAAGTACTCTCCATGCGACAGATATTTAATGCAATTGGTAATGTAACATTTATCAGAACAATACTGGAGTAAGCTGCTTACGTGTCTCCCGTATATTTATGGCGGCCACCAACAGATTTACACTCATTACCTAAATAATTAACACCCATTGGCCAACTTGTACCAACAAAGGTTTCCTACAGTAACGGTGTAAAGTATAATGTTTTAATTGTGTATATTTGTTAATGATGTAATGAATTGATAATAATATCTTTCCTTTTATCAACTTTAAATATCAATATAGTTATTGATTAGATTAGACATTTTTACTGACACACAGGATATTTTGCCTGGCATTTTTAACAAAAATTACTTAAAATATTTTTTTTATAGAAATAGGTTAAGGGATATTTTCAAAAAATTAAATTGGAATAGTATATATATTTATGTATATTGAAAATTGAACGGAAATAATACAAATTGAACCCAATAAAATGATATTAATATAAGAAACTATAGAATAAATATTATTGTAAATAATTATATACAAATTAAGTGAATGGTACATAATTATAATGTATTTTAGAATAAGTACGAACAGTAACGTCACAATCTGGACTTGTAATTATTTTGTAATACATTTTGGTTATGTGTATATTTTCATATTAATAATATTTTCATATTATTTTACTTGTAATTTGCTAGTAACAAAACTAACTTTAAGATATAAAATTACCTTAGCGTGATTTTTTCTTGGAACAACGAGTTTATTTCAACTAAAGCTGAAAGGAGCTAATTAATAAACGTAGAATTTATTGGTTATCTTAAAAGCATGCACACAGTATTAGACAAAAATAACAAAGACTAAGTGAAACAGGTGGTGATAGATTGATGGGCTGTGGTGACACTGCGGGTAATTAACGGCATTTTCCCGTCAGTCAGGTGACGACCAAAGTGGTGACGTCAGCTGACCAGTGACATCACCGTTAGTTATGACGTAACGTGATTGACACTGCCACGGTGGTATCTTCTGTTGTTATTGTGTGGTACTACAATATGACTGCTAAAGACTAATACAAGTAACATGATAGAATATATGTTAAAGTTAATGAAAATAATGTGTTATCCTGCAAAAACATACGCCGGTTATGTATACACAAGAACCTTCAGTTTCGAGTGTTTCTGACTCTCTATTCTAGTAACACTTCACACTGAACAGAAACTCCTACAGAATATTCCAAGTATTTAATATAACGTATACACTAGTATTACATGAATATATATATATATTCTGTACCAACAACGAGTGTGGTTACTGTGGCATTTTTTTACTATTGTAAAATTATTATAATTGTTCATTGTAGATTTAATTCTTCCCTCAGAAATTATTATCATTGCTAATATTTTCTTCACAAACATATAATAATAATGTGCTGTTAACTGTTGAAACGCATTTTGCATATTGTTCAAGATTATTTATAATCCAGCGTCTTTTTGTGAGTTGAAAATACGGATGAATTAGTTGTCACGTAATTAATGTAATAAAATGTTACTATATTAATTACGAGTATAAGTTGTGAATATTTATATGAAAAATAATTTAAATGTTTGTTAATAAACATGTATTTTACGCCTTTTGTCTTAAACATACAGTGGTACTAATAGTTACTGTTCAGACAACGATAAACAAACATTTTATTTCAAATACTTATCAAGATAACTACACTGACTAAATGGCTATAATTCTGGGATCAGTATGAAAACTAATCTTGTAATCCAAAATTTGGACTGATTTTTAATACGACATTGCGGCATATTTTGGAAAAATACAAAGTATGAAGTAGCATATTCTTAGAGTCTTTACATGGTTTTGGCCTATCCAGATTCAGATTTTTATTCACCAAAAAACAAACATTGTCACAGGTAATAGTCAATAAAATATAGTTTATACAACAATTCTTAGTCTTAGTTATACAATGCATACAAGGAACAAATCAAGTCATTTACATAAAAAGTCTCGGATGCAATAGTATTCACCCTGTGTCAAGAATGCTTTTAAGGTTTTTTTGAATTTGTTTAAATCGGCAATTGACTTTTAACATGGAGGCAGAGCATTGTAGATTTTAATGCAACTAAACTGGACTTATTTCTGAAAAAAAGAAGTTTGGTGACGTGGAATATCTAAATAGTCATAATTTCGAAGTGAGTATGGTATGGATACGGTATAAGTAACTTTTTTTATAAAAAAAAAAAGGATTTAATCCTTGAACACAAGACTTAGCTAATGTTTTGCACTTTTAACTTATAAAATACATATTAACACTAAAAAATATTGGACTCATGCAGTAAATATACGGTAGGTGTTTACAATATTTATGTGGACATAACATATATGTGAGTTTCTGTAGCAAAAACACACGTCACAAATTTTAATTTCATTATTAAAGTATGTTTGTATGAAATATATGAACTTCTGTAGTAAGAGGTGGATGTGTTTATAACAAATAACATTTTATTTTTGTCTTTTACAATTGAAAATACCTTGACATATCATTGTTTTAAGTAGTCTTCAAAATATAGACAATGTAAACGAAAATATATATATTTAAACCCTCCATACAGATGCTTAAAATAATGAGCCTTTATTACACTTAGGGTCTTGGTATCATAATGAAAATGTAAGAGAAACTCAGTGGAGAAACATAACACTGCTTTTAACTACATAAATATAAGATGGTTTGCTTTTAATTATTTATCTTGGTTTAGTTTGACAAGGGAGGTACGACTTAAATTAGTTATTTTCTTAGGTGAACATTTTAAAAGTTTAATTTCATCCAACATTTCGGAACAATTTCCATTTAAAACCAAATTAAAGATCTATATTTATGAAAAATGGTAAAATTAGTAAAATCTGTAGATCTCACGGTGTATTCAAACGACTTGTATTTAAATAATTTTAATAACGTTTCGTGTTTGAAGTTGAATGTTGTTTATGATCAGATGAACAGGCAACATTTATCCTCCGAATGACCTTTACACTCGTATGTATATCTATCGATGGTATATAAAGTGGCCGATATTTTATCTTCTGAGTCATTTTTTACAAGGACTTACCACATAAAGAAAGTACTTTTTAAAGGAGGAATGAATATGCCTTTTAATCCTTCTCTGCCCAATCACCATAAACTAGTGACCTGTACGGGTGACGTATTCAGACAGAGTACAGTGCAAGGCAGGATTCGAACTTGCGCGCATTTCTAACTAAGACCCAATTTCCTGACGCCTTAGAACTCTCTGTCGCTGGATCTCCCTAGAGCTAATATAGTTTAAGCTAACCTGTATTTACAGTAAAGAGAACCAGATATTTACAGCTGCTTACAGATGAAACTATTGTGTCTAAATGATTGTTATACTTTCTTCATTCTATAATAAAGTTATGTTCATTACAACCCTTTATCTATGAAGATTATTTATTATTTAGATAAAAACATGTTGATAGTCTGCTGAACATCGCTAAAACATTGGAAACTTATGAATTTACTTGCCTCCTTGCAGAAATGTTGGCTAGAATATATGAATGCTTGTTTAAATATATTTAAGTTAACGCAGCATGAAACAATGATACTTAACAATTGTATTTAAGTAGGAATCGAGTAAAGGTCAATTACTTAAGTAATTTGACCCATTGTAAGATTGAATTAAAACGAGTTCTAAAACCAATTGCTTACTGTAAATAAAATTAAACTGCTTTAAAACCTACTTTCAAACAACATACAATTTGATGATTTGTACAACAGGATTGGTAGGTAGCAAAAAGTATTATTCTTTTACTTACTGGCATGAATATTCTTACATTCTTACTTATGAGACGCCGACACAACGTTTTTGGTATTTTAAGGCGAATATGAATGGTTATATGAGTTTAGGATGAGTGTGGATGAGTGTAGTCTGGTTACTAACTGAGTTCAACTGTTCCTCAGAAAGGGCAATTTATTAATAGCCCAACAGCCAGGGAACCTACAGCTTTACGTGGAATCCGAACCACGTAGTGCTGGTCTGATTTTCAGCTGATTGACAAGCCTGATACTCAGTTATCTGCCCCACACAACATCCGCACAATGATTACCACCCAACATGGATACCCCAGACTTCTCTAGTAGTGTCCCGCCGATAATAACCATTGAGCGGACGCCGTGTCGGTATTAAGAGGACTGAGCATCCAACCTATCGCCTACAATCTCCCAAACACTTTGTCCCCAAGTAGCTGGGTTACAGCACTGCGCCACCTGTGCCGATGGTTAAATTTTCAAAATGTTCAATTAAAAATAAAGAGAGTTTGTATTAAAAGCATAATTATTTGCTTTTTAGAAACTATGAGACTTTTAAATGATATATTATTTATATACGTAATGGCCTGAAGGTATATAACTAACAAAAATTTGTTTGCAACACATTTGTAGGTTTGACAACAATTGAAAATGGACTAATTGTGAGTATCGTAAGACTGAATATATGTTTTCATCATTTGAAACTTCACCAGGAAATTAATATTTAGCCTTTGTAAGGTGGAAAAGAAAAACAATATTTATTAAGTGACTAGACTGTACATAATAGCATGGATCGTTCTTATAAACTTAACTTATTATGTGCAATAATATGGTTAATAGGTGTATAGTGTGAATCATAGATATATCGATGGTGTTAGTAAGGGTCATGTGTAAATTGAAAACATTATGGCAACACAGAATTTCTAACTTTAAGAAATCATATTTCATACCTAATATGTCGAAAATACAAATAATGTATGAGAATTTCTTAAAATTATAATACGATGAATAAAATATATCATAATGTTATAGTAATAAACAGTTTAGAATACAGTGAATAAAATATGTATAATGTTCCTAACTTTCATACAACAAAACTTTATTTTGCCAGTGAACTTGAATCTATGTCAACGGTTGATTTTCTTTCGATGAACTATTTGTGAAAGTAACAATATTGCCTTTAAAGTCTTCAGTACATCAACACAGATTAATTATACAACAAATAACAGTTTTATACCCTTCCTTTACTTCACAGAAAATATGTTTTACAGGATATATTCAACACCTTCAGATGTTGCAGATAGAAATATATATATATATATATATATATATATATATATATATATATATATATATATATATATATATATAGTAAAATTACGTTTTTGCTAATGGATACTAGCCATTAATAATCGACGAGATTGGAAATAAAATGAGGAAAATAGAAACAAATTACTCGAAATCACCAATTTAATTTTGAAAGGATTCATCTTCTAAAATACGAAAATAAAAATATATCACTTAAATACAATGGACAGTTTACGCAGAATTTGAAATATGTCTAAGAAATTTAGTCTGTCAGTACCTTTTAAGGGAAAATTAACACCCCAATATTAAAAATAAAAGGTACATTTAATAATTACAGGATATAAAGAGTTTGTTAGTATGCTTTTATTATCAGCGATATAAAATAAACCATTTTATACCTTTGAAAATAAGGAACCTTAATAAATAACGAAAATGTAGATTTTCTCAACACAATTGACCAATTACATTTTAGCAGTCATCATGTTGTCGATTGTTATGAGTATCTTGACAACGACAAGGGGAAGTAAGTAAAGTTGAACAACACTTTGTGAATCCCTCTGGTCTGAGGAATGTAGACGCGCAAACAATGCCAGACCACCTTAATATCTAGATTTTGTACGTTGTAATACTTTTTGATTTGTTACGTTATAATTTTATGTGCGTTATTTTAAATTATAAATAAATTAGAACTGCATGTTATGATGACATTGCAATTTATTTTATTACAGTGTACGACCTTTATTTATACTATTTATATATAATACTCTCTTAGTCTACAGATATATTACACACATTACCTTATGTTACATACACAAGGGTATTTAATAAGGCTCTAATTAATTAACCTCCTCGGTGTAATTATAATGAGTAAGGATTAGTGGCGTGGCTAAGACACTGATCCTCACTCAGTAAATATGCAAACAGTACGCATTGCAACTGAAAAAATAAGCTTCTTTCCAGCTGAGCGTGGTTAATAAAAACACGTCAGATTTAACTCATTAATTAAACAACCCGAGCCTTCTCTACACGCAGCTGAACCCTTGCAGGTGTGCACTGCGCACTAACGGCTTTGGTCTGTTTTGTGTTATGTGGATTACAATTATACACTTAGAAGTTGTAAAATGCTGTTTGCAAAAATGGTTCCGAAGTTTTAATTAATTATCAATATTATAATGGGGTTAAAGTTGTTTTCATATTCATGTGTTTTTGGAGGGAGACTTGACAACCCGAAATACGTCCCTAAATAACTGATTTTATGGGTATAACAAACTGATATTATCCTTTGTTTTGGCTATACTTATTGAGAAAAGCCTACAATGTGCTATAAACCTTTTTAGTTTCTATTAGTTGTTTAAGATACTGAAGTGTTTTTGAGTATTGCTACCAAATAAAGACTATTACCTGGTGTTGACTTAAGTCCAAACATTATGTTATAATCCTGGATTAAAAAATTTTATACAATATAGGAATTTGAAATATTTTGGAAATTAATCTCTAACAACAATAATTACTTCAATCACTGGATAGTGTAGTGGAATTACACAGAATTAACGATAAGCAAAAAAATACTAATAATTCAATAAAACACATGCGACTAAAGAATAAGCGCGTAAGAGGCATAATTTGTAAATGGTTTTGATAATTTACCACTGTGTATATATTAGAGAGGGTATGTTAATACCACAGTATGTGTACGAAAAGTTAGGAGCCTCAATACCACCGTATGTGTACAAGAGGGTAGAAGCCTCAATACCACCGTATGTGTACAAGAGGGTACGAACCTCAATACCACCGTATGTGTACAAGAGGGTATGAACCTCAATACCACCGTATGTGTACAAGAGGGTACGAACCTCAATACCACCGTATGTGTACAAGAGGGTACGAACCTCAATACCACCGTATGTGTAGAAAAGGGTACGAACCTCAATACCACCGTATGTGTACAAGAGGGTACGAACCTCAATACCACCGTATGTGTACAAGAGGGTATGAACATCAATACCACCGTATGTGTACAAGAGGGTACGAACCTCAATACCACCGTATGTGTACAAGAGGGTATGAACCTCAATACCACCGTATGTGTACAAGAGGGTACGAACCTCAATACCACCGTATGTGTACAAGAGGGTACGAACCTCAATACCACCGTATGTGTAGAAGAGGGTAGGAGCCTCAATACCACCGTATGTGTACAAGAGGGTAGGAGCCTCAATACCACCGTATGTGTACAAGAGGGTACGAACCTCAATACCACCGTATGTGTACAAGAGGGTAGGAGCCTCAATACCACCGTATGTGTTCAAGAGGGTATAAACCTCAATACCACCGTATGTGTACAAGAGGGTACGAACCTCAATACCACCGTATGTGTACAAGAGGGTATGAACATCAATACCACCGTATGTGTACAAGAGGGTACGAACCTCAATACCACCGTATGTGTCCAAGAGGGTAGGAGCCTCAATACCACCGTATGTGTACAAGAGTGTAGAAGCCTCAATACCACCATATATGAATGAGAGAGTGTGCGTCAATACCAACGTACGTGTATGAGTGGGTAGGAGGCTCAATACCACCATGTACGTATAAGAGAGGGTGTGTTAATACCATCGCATGTGTACGAGAGGGTTAGAGCCTCAATACCACCGTATGTGGCCAAGAGGGTAGAAGCCTGAATACCACCGTATATGAATGAGAGAGTGTGCGTTAATACCAACGTACGTGTATGAGTGGGTAGGAGGTTCAATACCACCATGTATGTATAAGAGAGGGTGTGTTAATACCATCGCATGTGTACGAGAGGGTTAGAGCCTCAATACTAAAAAATGTGTACAAGAGAGTAGGAGCCTCAATTCCCCCGTATATAAATTAGAGAGTGTGTGGTAATACCACCGTATGTGTACGAGACTGTAGGAACCTCAATATCACCGTATATGAATGAGATAGTGTGTGGTAATACCACCGTATATGTACGAGACTGTAGAAACCTCAATATCACCGTATATGAATGAGATAGTGTGTGTTAATACCATCGCATGTGTACGAGAGGGTTAGAGCCTCAATACCACCGTATATGAATGAGATAGTGTGTGGTAATACCACCGTATGTGTACGAGACTGTAGGAACCTCAATACCACCGTATATGAATGAGATAGTGTGTAGTAATACCACCGTATGTGTACGAGACTGTAGGAATCTCAATACCACCGTATATAAATGAGATAGTGTGTGGTAATACCACCGTATGTGTACGAGACTGTAGGAACCTCAATACCGCCGTATATGAATGAGATAGTGTGTAGTAATACCACCGTATGTGTACGAGACTGTAGGAACCTCAATACCACCTTATATGAATGAGATAGTGTGTAGTAATACCACCGTATGTGTACGAGACTGTAGTAACCTCAATACCACCTTATATGAATGAGATAGTGTGTAGTAATACCACCGTATGTGTACGAGACTGTAGTAACCTCAATACCACCTTATATGAATGAGATAGTGTGTGATAATACCACCGTATGTGTACGAGACTGTAGGAACCCTCAATACCCACCTTATATGTGATGAGATAGTGTGTAGTAATACCACCGTATGTGTACGAGACTGTAGGAACCTCAATACCACCGTATATGAATGAGATAGTGTGTGATAATACCACCGTATGTGTACGAGACTGTAGGAACCTCAATACCACTTTATATGAATGAGATAGTGTGTGATAATACCACCGTATGTGTACGAGACTGTAGGAACCTCAATACCACCCTTATATAGAAATGAGATAGTGTGTAGTAATACCACCGTATGTGTACGAGACTGTAGGAACCTCAATACCACCTTATATGAATGAGATAGTGTGTGATAATACCACCGTATGTGTACGAGACTGTAGGAACCTCAATACCACCGTATATGAATGAGATAGTGTGTAGTAATACCACCGTATGTGTACGAGACTGTAGGAATCTCAATACCACCGTATATAAATGAGATAGTGTGTGGTAATACCACCGTATGTGTACGAGACTGTAGGAGCCTCAATACCGCCGTATATGAATTAGATAGTGTGTGGTAATACCACCGTATGTGTACGAGACTGTAGGAACCTTAATACCACCTTATATGAATGAGATAGTGTGTGGTAATACCACCGTATGTGTACGAGACTGTAGGAACCTCAATACCACCGTATATGAATGAGATAGTGTGTGGTAATACCACCGTATGTGTTCGAGACTGTTGGACACTCAATACTACCGTATATAAATGAGATAGTGTGTGTTAATACCACCGTATGTGTACGAGACTGTAGGAACCTCAATACCGCCGTATATGAATGAGATAGTGTGTGGTAATACCACCGTATGTGTACGAGACTGTAGAAACCTCAATATCACCGTATATGAATGAGATAGTGTGTGTTAATACCATCGCATGTGTACGAGAGGGTTAGAGCCTCAATACCACCGTATGTGTCCAAGAGGGTAGAAGCCTGAATACCACCGTATATGTTTTATAGAGTGTACGTCAATACCAAAGTATGTTTACAAGACTATATGAACCTCAATACCAACATATATGAATGAGAGAGGATGTGGTAATACCATCGAATATGTACAAGAGGGTAGGAGCCTCAATACCCCCGTATATAAATGAGAGAGTGTGTGGTAATACCACCGTATATGTACGAGACTGTAGGAACCTCAATATCACCGTATATGAATAAGATAGTGTGTGGTAATACCACCGTATATGTACGAGACTGTAGGAACCTCAATATCACCGTATATGAATGAGATAGTGTGTGGTAATACCACCGTATGTGTACGAGACTGTTGGACACTCAATATCACCGTATATGAATGAGATAGTGTGTGGTAATACAACCGTATATGTACGAGACTGTAGGAACCTCAATATCACCGTATATGAATGAGATAGTGTGTGGTAATACCACCGTATGTGTACGAGAGTGTAGAGGGTGCATGAGATAGAGTACATTTTTACCCTCTAAAGCGAATGAGAGGGTGAGTGCATCAATACCACGGTATTTGTATGGGATAAGGGTTGTCTTTATGTGTATGGGTGGGTGGGAGGGTGAGTGAGCACGTGTAATAATTATAATTCCAGAACTCCCATTTGACAGATTTAATCTTTTTTAAATTTCAAATATCTTTTTACTCTTAAAAAAATATATCATGTTTTATTTATTTTTTGCTTAGAGTCTCTTAGTTTAACAAGAAATGAAACCATGAAGCTTGTCACAATTATTTGGTAATTAATTATATTAAACAGAACGGTAGGTATAACAAAATCCAATCCCAACGTGGTCAGGCTTTTGATTTTTTTTAAATAATTGGTTTTAACAACATAACCTTGTACATGATTCCTCTTTAAAAATAATTTTACTCTTTATTGATAACTTTAAAAAATATTCCTAATACATAAATAATTTGTGTTAAATACTTTTTTGGTTATATTTTATTAAGTCCTGCTAAAATTAATTGATCGAACTACCTCAGTGTTGTGTATTCCGGTTTAGTTTGTAAATAGCATTATAGTTTCATTATTTAGTAAAATATAACAATGATCGTAAATAAATCCGTCCAAGGTAAAATGCAATGCCCTAATGTCTTTGTATTTGTAAGAAGTAAACTCGTGGAGTGTCTCAAGTACTCCAAGGACATTGTGCCCAAGACGTGTTTGAAAAGGCAGCAGAACAAACAACTCCATGTTTTTGTAAACCGTTCTCTTCCTGACAGTGTAAACATATTGAGCTCCAAGATATGTATGAAATGTTATCTATCTCAGACCTTTTGTACTTGAAGTGGATGGTGAGAATGTGTGCCTCAGACAAACGGGACTAAGAAATTGCTCCTATATCTAGTGAAATGGCAGTATTAATATTGAAATTGTCATCCTTTTCTTTCTTTTAATTACGTAAAATGTGTTTTCGGTTTGGTTTTAAAAGATACTGATGTGTACTTTAGGAATCTATTGAGTGTTGTAATGTGTTTTAAATGATTTATTAAATAAAGTACGTATACAATACTTTTACTATTATTATTTTACAATCTGATGTTTTAAGAAAGTTAATGATTGAAAATACACACTAAATGAGAAATAAATTTAAAACATAGCAGTGCTTATACTATAATGTTATTTTTATTTTAATAAAATACAAAACATTATATCTTTTTACACAACCTTCCAATAAATACTTTTAGGATTTAATCAATTCATAATTGTTTATAATGACTGGTAAATAAAAAAGTACATATCGATGTTGATTTAAAAATAGTTTAATACAATGAAGTGATAAACAAAATTCAATACTGTAAACAATTAAGACTATATAATTGTTTAAGTAGTTTCAGTTTATGCTTACTGTACAAATAAATGTATAGGTTCGGAATTCCTGAATTTACCTTCCTCATCTACTAATAAACTACTCTATACTTATCCACAAACAACTATAGATGAAAAATGTCCTCTAATCATCTTGACCTCCCTATCAAGTTCTTATATCGTCAAATTTTGTTAACCATATACTTTATTATAACCCACCCTATCAAGTCCACTTACAATCAAGTTTGTCCAGCCCTCTTATCTACTGATCGACCTATAAACATCCAGTTTATCTAATATCACTGATATTAAGCATGTTCATTCAATCATATAACCCGTCCTATCAAGTCCACTTACAATCAAGTTTGTCCAGCCCTCTTATCTACTGATCGACCTATAAACATCCAGTTTATCTAATATCACTGATATTAAGCATGTTCATTCAATCATATAACCCGCCCTATCAATTCCACTTACAATCAAGTTTGTCCAGCCCTCTTATCTACTGATCGACCTATAAACATCCAGTTTATCTAATATCACTGATATTAAGCATGTTCATTCAATCATATAACCCACCCTATCAAGTCCACTTACAATCAAGTTTGTCCAGCCCTCTTATCTACTGATCGACCTATAAACATCCAGTTTATCTAATATCACTGATATTAAGCATGTTCATTCAATCATATAACCCGCCCTATCAAGTCCACTTACAATCAAGTTTGTCCAGCCCTCTTATCTACTGATCGACCTATAAACATCCAGTTTATCTAATATCACTGATATTAAGCATGTTAATTCAATCATATAACCCACCCTATCAAGTCCAATTACAATCAAGTTTGTCCAGCCCTCTTATATACTGATCGAACTATATCCATCCAGTTTATCTAGCCTAATATCACTGATATTAAGCATGTTCATTCAATCATATAACCCGCCCTATCAAGTCCACTTGCAATCAAGTTTGTCCAGCCTTTTATCTACTGATCGACCTATAAACATCCAGTTTATCTAATATCACTGATATTAAGCATGTTAATTCAATCATATAACCCACCCTATCAATTCCACTTACAATCAAGTTTGTCCAGCCCTCTTATCTACTGATCGACCTATAAACATCCAGTTTATCTAATATCACTGATATTAAGCATGTTCATTCAATCATATAACCCGCCCTATCAATTCCACATACAATCAAGTTTGTCCAGCCCTCTTATCTACTGATCGACCTATAAACATCCAGTTTATCTAATATCACTGATATTAAGCATGTTAATTCAATCATATAACCCGCCCTATCAAGTCCACTTGCAATCAAGTTTGTCCAGCCCTCTTATCTACTGATCGACCTATATCTATCCAGCACATCTAAAATCACGACTCGAAACAAAATTTTGTTTCAAATATTTTGTAGATGATTTATTTTTAATTAAGTTTAATTTGAAGCAACGTAGATTGTGAATTCTAAAGGGTCATTAGGTCAGACTTGAGCCGTAATTGAAGACTATTCATTGTTTCCTCTATAGCCAGAACTGACTGTACTTAGTTGTTTCGTTAATTTTCATGTTTGACTTAACAGTCTGTCAATAGAGCTTTTTCAGTGGTGACAACAAATAATCATACGTTCTAAGGGTGGATAATTGTTTTCGAACACGTATAATTACACCCACACCGTTGTATGAAGTGTACGGAGAAATGTCGGGACCGTCTGAAATACTTCCCCTATTGAGATAAGCTATTTAGAAATTACATGACCTCCCTTACATTTTATAAACTATCAGGAATTATGTGGTATATTATCTTAAAAAAGGTATTAACACTTAGACTTGGTCAATATAGTGAAGTCAATATAGACAGCATTGATTGATAACTAAAGTGATTATCAAAAATTTAATTTTCATATGTTTAATAAACTAACAACCTTTCTTCCATAAATACTAAATTCCATAAATAATAAACTAACATACTTCCATTTCTTGCAATAAAATCAGAATAAAAAACTAATTTATTAGATATCGAAAATAATTGTCTAATGAATTAATACATCCTTCTCATAGATAATTACATGCACAGTGGTATTGAACCACCCACCCACCTATAAAAGCACTGTGGTATTGACCCAACCGCCCACCCATACACGTACAGTGGACATATTAATAAAAAATAATATTCTGTAACATTTCAAAGAATAAACTAACTTTTTTATATGTGAAGTCAATATACCAAATTGTTGTTGTAAAGGTAAAATTAATAAATTGCCAATTTTTAATGGGGATTTTCCCCTCCAACCCATCTTAAACGTACGGTTATATTCACCCACCCACCCAACTATACACAACTCTAGAGGATAGACAATAATCATTCCACTTGCACATACAGGGACTGTGATAGTGGCAATCCCTCCTCCTTTTACGTACTGTGATGTAAATCCCCAACCCCACTCACACACGCATGGAAAAACCTACTACCCACCAATACATGCAAAGTGATACAAAGCCTCCTACCCACCAATACATGCAAGGCGATACAAAGTCTCCTACCCACCCAAACACGCAAGGTGATACAAAGCCTCCTACCCATCAATACATGCAAGGTGATACAAAGCTTCCTATCCACCAATACACGCAAGGTGATACAAAGCTTCCTATCCACCAATACACGCAAGGTGATACAAAGCCGCCTACCCACCAATACATGCAAATTGATACAAAGCATCCTACCCACCAATACATGCAAGGTGATACAAAGCCTCCTACCCACCAATACACGCAAAGTGATACAAAGCCTCCTACCTACCAATATATACAAGGTGATACAAAGTCTCCTACCCATCAATACATGGAAGGTGATACAAAGCCTCCTACCCACCCATACACGCAAGGTAATACAAAGCCTCCCACCCACCAATACATGCACGGTGATACTGACCCAAATATACACAACTCTAGAGGATAGACAATGATAATTCCAGTTGCACATACAGGAACTGTGACAGTGGCTATCCCTCCCACCTCTCACGTACAGTGATGTAGATCCCCAACCCCACCCACACACGCATGGAAAAACTTAATACCCCCCCCCCCCAATACATGCAGGATGATACAAAGCCTCATAACCACAAATACATGCAAGGTGATACAAAGTCTCCTACCCACTCAAACACGCAACGTGACACAAAGCCTCATATCCACCAATACACGCAAGGTGATACGAAGCCTCCTAACCACCCATACACGCAAGGTGATACAAAGCCTTCTACCCCCCAATACATGCAAGGTGATTAAAAGCCTCCTACCCACCAATACATGCAAGGTGATACAAAGCCTCCCACCCACCAATACATGCACGGTGATACTGACCCTATTCACACACACGAGTAGGATGACACAATATTCCTAACTGTTCGTTTTAGTAAGGTTTCACTGTGGCACTCCTGCATTTTTGCCTTTTTAAATTCATTTTCTCGGACAGTAAACCTTTAATTTGATGCTAAAATTAAATTCTTTATATAAGGAAGTCTATATGTTATAGATTTTACATGGTTAGTTAGTAAGAAAATCTATAGAATGAAGTCCTTTGGTGTTATATCCGCGTCATGCCCTCCTCAATGTCTCACTGAGACAGCTGTAATAAACCAGCGAGTTAAGCAGGATGCAGTGCAATCTGGCGCTGACGTGAGTCTAATTGAGGCTCTCCACTCATAAATTCATTATGACCTTTTAGTTTCTGTCAACTTCTATTAAACACGGCCATCAAGCCTCAGTCGTCTTCATAGATCATTGTTGCCTTGACGTGGCGATCCCATGCCGTCCCCCGCCACGTAAACTTGACACCGACTTTTCATCAACGCTAGATTAAAACATATGTTCCGCCCCTTTTAGGCACTTCTGGGAACGATATGTCATGAGTCTCGCAGGAGGCGCTGACAGACCCGGCTGCTTCAAACTAATAAAACTCCCTATACGTCACAGCTACCCTCGGGTGTTGGAGATTAAAACACTGATGGGTGCCACACTGGTTCCCTCAACTCGCGGATATTCTTGGGCGATTGATAACATCTGGACTTCTGAAATGCCTTTATAACCAACTATAACCAAGCTATCATAATAATTTTAATTTAGTAAAAAAAAAAAAAAACGAACAAAAACTAATGTTAATGCAAGCTTTAAATTTGTGATTGTTAAGTTCAGATTTTTTTAAACATATAGACTAAGAATCATAACCCAAAACTAATATTAGCTGCTAAAATATATACTACATACCAAACCATCTGCTCTACAAACTCTTCCGCCAGGAAAAAATGAGCATTTCTAATTTAGGAACTATCACCTAGTTCTAACTCTACCTACGAGGGAAATATAATGGATTTCGTGATTCTGCTAAAAATTAAGTAAAATAAAAATAAATTATTATTTGTATGCTAACTAACTGTCATACTTAAAACAAAATGTATTTCCTTCGGTTCTACTGTTTAAAAGCCTTTTTCTGTATTTGTAAAAATGTTTGAGGGAGAGTAGTTTTATATTTTATAATTCCAAACCATCATTATGATTTAAAATTTATAGTAAAAGACAAACGCCAAAAAATTAATTAAATTATTTTTTATAACCTAATAAGTACATACCGTATACATTTATTATAGATGAGTGAGACATATTTTTTATTTACTTTCAAACAAACAAAGTCTCTGTTGTAACACTCTTAGTCTGGTCAGTACAATGAAATATTTAAAAAAGTAAGACAACATCTTAAAAAAATGCATTCAATTCAACAGCTTATACAGTAAATCAATTAATATTTACAATTAAACAAATCAAAAAGATAACCTATATAATTTAATAAAATAATTCATAGCATTGAAATAAACATGATACTTGCCAAAAACATCCTATCATTACTGAAATGAAATTTCACTTTAGTATAATTTTATTTAAGTATAGGTTAAGTTAGCAAAGCACTCTATTTTATAATTGTCATAACTCACATTGGGAAAACATATATACTCGTATATATATTCTGATTTTCTGTATACTCATAGTTCCCAAATGTACAGAGTTCATACCCAAGGTCATATATATATCTGAATTACAGTTTTATATCCAAAACAACATTTCTAGTTTTATATATTACATTACCAGGACAAATAAAGTTCAAAATAACATGTTTTTCTAAAGGTGATATTTAACAACCAAATTACTACTAATTTTTATAACTAAAATATACTATAGACTGCATCAAATAAAAAAATAAAAACCAGCTGATAATGATTAATTCATTTACAATTAGACACTTAACAAAGGGCACTTCCAAACTAATTAAACAATGCCAGGGATAATTCAATATTTGAGGTGGTTTAGGTGGGTCACAGTGCCTAGGGGTGGGGGTGGGTGGGTTCTGAATAGTCGTTCAAGACTGTCCTAATAACCCTGCAGACTTGTAACTAACTATTCCAACCCGTCACAATTAACGTTACTTCACGGCGAGCTTGTGGCTCCCCCCCTCCCTTTTGATAGGCCCCTCCTCGCACAGAAGTTTACATTGGATATGTCTGTTTCTTTGGAAATAAAATATTTCAAGAGAAATATACCAACATTTTTGCTCTAACAATTCCTATCCATTGTTTTTATTTGTTATTTTAAAAAGTAACGATATTTTCTCAATTAAAAAATTAACAGTAAAAACTGTATGAATTTTATTTGTCTTCTTTTACATTTTAAACAACAACCTACAATTTTGAATAGAAATTAAATAAAAATAAATAAATGTATTGTAAATCAAAATATCTCAAGATGGTTCATTAAAAACTCTGTTTATTTTATTTATGTCATACAAATATAACTCGTTTAAAAGTGTTGATATATAGCGGTTAGATTAGTTTTTTTACCAAGTTAAAAAAATATTAACAAATGTTTTTTCATTAAATCATTTATTTATAACTTGCTCAAATATATTTTCCCTCCCTGAGCTTTGAACTAAAGGGCTTCAATACACTAAAAATAAAATTTAAAGTAATTAAATATAAATGTCAAATCAATTAAACAATGCTACAAAAAAGGCTAGGTTTGGGGATTCAGGTAACTGATAAGCTGATTGCCTGGTTCAAAGTTCGAACTCAGATTGATCCAACGGTTAGTTTTGTTACAAATATATTAGTAACACATAAATTAATTTTACAAATAGTCCGTATAGATTAATGTATACTATAATATACATCAACTTATAATTTTAGTTCTATAAGTTGATTGAAATAAGTTAATGTTATTGTATATATTTAATTTTTTTTATTTTATGTAAACCATAATACAAAAATAATTACGTAAAGTAATTTAAATATATAAATATAAATAAACTACTCCACTTTTTAGAAATTAATTTATATAAATTATCAAATTACAGTAGGCATGGAAAATTAGAATGCCGCACCAATAAAGGAATTGTTTTTTTAAATAATTGTAAACTGTTCGTCTCAAAGGTCTCCTGGTATTTTAAGACTTATATGTAATTATCTTCAGTATGTATTGACTGAATATGTTAAAAATAGTTTTTTAATTAGAATTAGTCGGTAGCGTAGTTGGTTCAATCCCAGCTTCATAAGCTAAAGGTTCTCAGTTCGATCCCAATCAGAGTCATAACACATTTTGAGAAGGATCAGCTGATAACCACCGGCTGTTCATTTGTCATTGGGCTATTAATTAATGACACTTGATAAGGAATAGTAGGTCTTAGTTTGTAACAATGACTACATTCGCTCATCTACACTCATCACACTCATTCGAAATCCATATTCGCCATATCTTGACGATCGGCGTCTTATGAATAAATAAATAAAAAAATAAATAAATAAATAATATGTGTTGGTACATATACAGTACAAGTAAACGTAACACAACACAAATTTATTACAATATTAGCACAAAATGCACAAATATATTACAATACAAGTACAAAATGCACAAATATTATGGTGATTGATTAATTTGAGTCGTTGAATACCATTTTCAGTCTTTTGTGAATCCCTATGGTCTGAAGAAGGTGAGCGTGGTTCACCGAAATCGATCAACATAATATTTGTGCATTTTGTACTTGTACAGTAATATATTTGTGCATTTTGTACTTGTACAGAAATATATTTGTGCATGTTGTACTTGTACTGTAATATATTTATACATTTTGTGCTAATATTGTAATACATTTGTGTTGTGTGACGTTTAATTGTACTGTGAATATGTTAATATCTCAAATTCCTATAACTTATTTTCATATTTCCATTTAAGTTAAAATTTAATATCCCTCTGAACAATTTGTTATATTCTTAGGGTACTTCTAGAATTTGTGGACTTTTTAAAAATAAGTGAAAGTACGAAATTTTAGATATAAGGTTATTAAAAAGTATAATAATTTTTAGCCTCAGAAAAGACAAATGTACATATTAGTCAAATAATGAATTATTTACAAGATTGACTGCTCTTATTCGCACGTTACGTTAGATATTTGCGCATTCAAGATGACCTACTCTTAAGACGTTGGTAAAATATCGCTTTAAAATAGTTTTTAAGAAAATACTCGAACTCTAGTTTTTGACGTATTTATTAGTTACATTGATCATATTGACTTGCATATTATTAACACATTAACTTTAAAATTATTATTGAATTGGATTTCAAATCTCTGTTATTACTTTAATTCCTATAAACACATAGACATACACACATGCATGCATATATACATAAAGTCACTCTATACTCTACCATATATGTACTGACACAGTGAACACTTTTTACTTATAACAATTCAAATCTTTTAGTATGTACAAACAAAACATTTAATCACACTGTCAACTCTAGATAATTTGCTATGTAAACCAATATTGTATAACTTAAAAATACAAAATGTTAAAACTTATATTGTAAAGCTTTTTAAGCAACATTAAAACACTCGAATGTTGCTCGAGAGAAAGGTTTACTCCATAATCCCTTAGCTGTTTCAAACAAACTGTGTTAGCCTTTGTCACTTTGTCTTCGAGACTGAAACAAAGAAATTTTCATAATGGTTTGTACTTTGTTTCAAAACTATTCGACATTTCCCTGTATTTTTTTGCTATAAAATTATAATTATGTTGAATAATTATAGTTTTGAAAATTAAAATATAATAGAAAGATATATTGTGTAACTACTTTTTTGTTTGTTATATTTTTCTTTTTATGTAACTACAAATATATTGAAAATATTACTAACTGAAATACCAGACTAGGAAAGATTTTAATTACAAACAAAGTAACTAAAAAACATTTTTCAAATATACTCGTAGATCATTTATAAGTGTTGTTAACTGCCAAACTTGGGTTCAGTATACAATCAAGGTATTTTGGGACCTTAAGTTATAGATTTTGAATTTTATACCTGTCTGTATAAAGAATGGTTCTGATTTTGACGTTGATGATTGTACGTAATTTTAATTTATTCTACATTTTTAATTTTTATAGTAGTGATTTCATGTAAGAATTTAATCTATGTGCGAGTTAAAAGTTTAATTAAAAATGGATTGTAAGTTTGATATAAGATTAAATAAACTTTCGATGACTCAGGTCTTAATATAAATGACTTGTAAAATTTTAATGTGCCACAGAAAAAAAAGGTTTCTCAATGTTCACGCGTATATCCTTCAGGGTTTGGAGGAGAATAAGGACAGGGAATGACTAAGATGCTGCTCCTGCCATCTGCAAGGTCAACTGGAGAACTAAGTACTCGACAAACAAGTCACTCAATGCTCATGCGTATATCATTTACGCTTTGGAGGAGAATAAAGACAGGGACTGACTAAGATGCTGCTCCTGCCATCCACAAGGTCAACTGGAGAACTAAGTACTCGACAGACAAGTCACTCAATGCTCATGCGTATATCATTTACGCTTTGGAGGACAATAAAGACAGGGACTGACTAAGATGCTGCTCCTGCCATCCGCAAGGTCAACTGGAGAACTAAGTACTCGACAGACAAGTCACTCAATGCTCATTGCTATATCATTTACGCTTTGGAGGAGAATAAGGACAGGGATTGACTAAGATGCTGCTCCTGCCATCCGCAAGGTCAACTGGAGAACTAAGTACTCGACAAACAAGTCACTCAATGCTCATGCGTACATCATTTACGCTTTGGAGGAGAATAAGGACAGGGATTGACTAAGATGCTGCTCCTGCCATCTGCAAGGTCAACTGGAGAACTAAGTACTCGACAAACAAGTCACTCAATGTTCATGCGTATATCCTTCAGGACTTGGAGGAGAATAAGGACAGGGACTTACTAAGATGCTGCTCCTGCCATCCGCAAGGTCAACTGGAGAACTAAGTACTCGACAAACAATTTGTTTAACTTGACACCCATTCAACGGACTATTGGATGTGATATCTGTTTCTATTTTCTCTGTGGATATATTGGACATATGAATGTAAGTTAAATTACATTATTTAATAAACTAACATTCAGATGTGGGAAATATATTCAAACAACAATACCAACTTGCTTTACATTCACGTGATATACCTATCACATATTTACTCGTACATCTATGTTGCGTCACTAATAAATATTTTTCTCCACTGTCTGTTACAAAGTTATTAAATGAATAGTAGTAAGGAACATTGTCCAAGGATGAAAATAACAATCAATATACTCGTATGTAACAATACAATGAATATTACAATAGGCATTGCTCGCTGAAGTATACATTGACTACTTATTTGCATAAATGTGTAGAATATATTAACTTCCAATATGCTATTATTGACTTTGAAACCTCCTATTGTTCCAACTAATTAAAGCCCAGTTGGAGTAAATTGATGCCACTGAATAAACTACTACAATTTCAATCAACCTGCCCCAACCTGAAATGGTTGGTGTATTCAGTATTGACTCTATCTATACGAAATCAAACTAGGTTTTATTATACAATTGTAATTATTATATATTATTTAAAAATGTTATTCTATCCTTTTGTCCCATTTTTTGCATTCTATTTTTATTCATACTAGGGTTAAGTGGTAGAGAGAAATTTTAAGTCCTAACTTTATTTTAATGTTCATAAATTCTTTCACTTTCATTAATTGATTTTGCTTTAAATTGTATTTTTTGCAAAGGCTCCGATAAACAGTGTGTCGTTATGAAGTACCTAAATATTACGATGACTATTCTCAATGACTGTAAGGAAGTCTTTAATGAATCAGTTTTACAAAGAGTATTTTAGTTATTAATATTATCTATAGAAAACTAATTTTACTAATAAATGTATAATTATAAAAAGTAAAGTACTTACAATACATTTTGTAATTCATATTCATATTTTATATTGTGACGGACTTAGGTGACCGGGAAAGTTCCATTCCTCTCACTCTGAGGAGGGTGTAGTGAGTGAGACCAATGCAGAAGCCTCTCGATGGTGTTAGAATCGTCTAGCATGGGGTGTGACGATTTTAGTTCACACACCTAGAATCTTCTGAATTGCGTTGCAACTAATATAAATACAACCTTCGACCGATTTAAGTTAGGAATGAAAGGCCTATGTTTACTTGGGATAGTAATGTGATAAGTGCTGCACATAATGAATGGAAGATATTGATTGAATATAAACTAGTGGGTGTTCAGTGAGAGTAAAAACTGTAAATAAGACCTAGAATAGTGGTTAGTAGTCTATGTACCTGAGTAACTCTAGAGTATTTATGTCTAGTGATTAGATATAAATCATCCACAACACTAGCGCTGTTCTTACTACTCGTGTTTTAAACAAAATATGCTGAGTGAATGTGTACATGGTGAAAGTCTAAGGGTAATATGGAAGTTGGTAATAGTACATAAAAATAAAAATTCAGTTGTTAGAGAGGGGGCTGGGATGATTGGCCATCTTGTATGCGTCCCCATAGTAAGTAATAATCCATGCATTAAGTACTACTCCGTGCATTAAGTACTACTCCGTGCATTAAGTACTACTCGGTGCATTAAGTACTACTCGGAGAACTCCGCTGTACCGGTCCCAAGCCCGGAGTCTCATCTTTCCCATAACCGATGAGAAAGGAGGAGGGTACCTTCCCACAGCTCTCAGCGTGATCCCAATGCTGAGAGCACTCCTATCCCATTAATTCCTTATCCTACCAAACCTTCCAACCAAGCCAAGGTGGTACAGCGTGGGCCGAGGGCTGAATGATTGGTGGTAGACCAGTCGTTACCATGCGGACTCTGGACACCAGCCGAAATCCAGTTTCAAATAGGCTTACCCTGACATGCGGGGCTCTGTCGGGGCTAGACCATTTATTTCCCTAGCTACTCGTGGGAATCCTATGGATCCAAAAACAACAAAAACAAAACCTCCACCTAAGGACCGCATTGAGTCCTTAGGCAATGAACCGAGCATGGGAGCAGAGGGCAGCCACACTGGCCAGCCCTTGTCTTCCATTGCTCGGGCCAAATCAACGTCGGGGGGGGGGGGGGACATGTCTCTCTCTGACTCTGAATCCAACTTGGCTGAGGACCGCTCAGAGCCCTTAGACAAGGACCTTGGCACGGGGAACGAAGGCAGCCAAGATGGCCAGCTTGAAGTCCCCGCTGCTCGGGTCAGGGATTCGGTGGAGGGGGGCATGTCACTCTCTGACTCTGAAAACATCCTTCTTCGGAGCCCAGGCTCTGATCAGCTCGATCGGACAGGAGAGGCTCTGAACAGGATGAAGATAGCCAGGAGACGCATTCCTGGCAATCAAAGGAAGAAACTCCTGAAGGAGAGACTTGTCCGGCAGGGTGTACAGTGGGACCCTGCTAAGTATCGACCCTCAAAGAAAACCTCTTCGGCGACTCCTAAGGCGGAGGGTGAAAGCTCTAAAGGTGGCGCCAAATGCGCACGCCCGCAGGGCTCGACCCCTTCACCCGCGGATGCCCAGAGGGGAGCGACTCCTAAGGCGAGGGGTGAAGGCTCTAAAGGTGGCGCTAAACGCGCACGCCCGCAGGGCTCGACCCCTTCACCCTCGGAGGCTCAGAGGGACTTAAAGAGACAAAGGAAGGCCGAGGAAGGTTCCCAGGGAACCTCTTCTCAGACCTTTCTGGAAGCTCTTAAGTCAATTAAGGTGGCGGTTGTGCCACCTAACTATCCGGGGAGCAAGCTCACTGAAGAGCAGGGCAACATCATCCAGACAGCTCTAGTTGAGTCGATATGCCCGCTGGACAGTGGTGAGCTCCCTTTGTTCACCAACTCCTACATGGAGAGGGGTGCTCTTATTGTCTCCGCCGAAAACGAGGACCCAAAAACATGGATTGCTACAACTGTCCCCTCTCTCAAATTGTGGGAGGGGGCCCAGTTCAGGATCGGTGACCGAAAGGACATCCTACGGGCTACCAAGGTGCTGTTCAAGACGCCTAAGCAGCTCGGAAGGATGGACGAGTCCAGAATCCTGAAGCTAGTAGAAGAGCAAAACAAGGAACTAAATGTGAGAGAATGGACCATCATCAGTCGAAAGGCCGATCTGGAAGGAGCAAAGACCTTCGTCTGCCTGGTGGATGATCATGTTCTCTCAGCCATTAAGGCCAAGAGCAATAAGTTGAGGTTGGGGCTCTGGCAGGTCTCGGTGGTCGTACTGGCTAGGGACAATGCCAAGGGTGATCCAAGCCAACCTGCACCACAGTAGGGCTGCCTCGGCAGCCCTCTGTCAGTCCATGACTGCACATAACATCGACCTGGCCCTGATTCAAGAACCTTGGTTACACAAGGGCAGAATCGCAGGACTGGCCGATGCAAAAGGTAAGATAATTTCCTCTTGTTCCACCAATAATGCTAGGACCTGTATCTTGGTACGTAATGGTATGGAAGTATTTCCCCTCTTTGATTTCTGTTCCAGGGACATCACGACAGTCAGAATGACACTGAGCTCTGAGGAAGGGCATGGGGAGTTCACTGCCAGCTCTGTGTACCTTCCCTATGATGCTCAGGATCCACCCCCTTCCAGGGAACTAGAAGCCCTGGTAGAGAAACAATCCATTGGGGGGCGGCACCTTTTGGTCAGCTGCGACGCCAATGCCCATCATGAAGCATGGGGATCAACTGACTCCAACAGGAGGGGTGAGTACCTATTAAACTTCATTGTTGCTAACGATCTATTCATTCTAAATCGGGGCAATGAACCCACGTTTAGGAATAGGGTTAGAGCTGAAGTCATAGACCTGACCCTTTGCAATGCGGTCACTCTAGGCCTAATGGCGGGTCTCTGACGAACCTTCTCTTTCTGATCATCTGTACATTCGTTTTGATATCAAAGCTAAAATGTCAGCCTTTTCCTCTCCTCACCGAGATCCTAGGTGGACGGACTGGGAGTCCTATGCTGCGGAACTTTCGACCATTGCGGGCTTGGGTCCTGGGGGGGGGGGGAGTTTAGTACGAATAAGGTCTGTCGTGGAACTGGAGCAGGCGTCATCCTGTTTACAGGATGCGATCCTTGAAAGTTTCCATGACAACTGTCCAATTTCAAACACACCGCCTAGATCAAAAATCGGGTGGTGGTCAAAATCCCTGGAAGCTAAGAAAAGGTGCGTTAGAATGCTTTTTAATCGCTCTAAGGTGGTCAATTGTCGCGAAAAGTATCGGCTAGCTCTTAACGACTACAATTCATCCATTCGTGATGCCAAGAAGGCTTCATGGCAAACCTTTTGTAGGGGCATTGACTCCATCAAAGAGGCAGCCAGAATCCAGAAAATCTTGGCTAGCGAACCTATCAACCCCATGGGCAGTCTGAGATCCAGCTCAGGGGAATTGACAACTTTACCTGGCGAAACGCTCAAGCTCCTCTGGAGTGTCATTTCCCAGGGAATCTCGTTGACGATGCTCTGGAAGCCTCTGGCCCTCGAGAAATTAGCTCTACACCTAGGGCAACTCGAGAGGACTGGAGGCAAGCTAGACGTATAGTCACCGTTTCAAAAGTTGAATGGGCAATCGACAATTTTCTACTTTGCGAAATCTTCAAGGCGAGTCTTGCCTTCGGGTATATTCCTCAGTCCTGGAGAGTTAGCAAAGTAGTGTTTATTCCTAAGCGGGGTCGTGGCGACTACACGAACGCCAAATCCTTTAGGCCAATTAGTCTTTCCTCGTTTCTGGTGAAGACCATGGAGAGACTCGTAGAATTCCACATTCGAGAAGGGGCGCTTAAAGACTCCCCTTTACATCGAAATCAACATGCGTATCTCCATTGTTTGGTCAGTCACCTTGAACATTCCCTGGAGAACAAAGAAATTGCCCTAGGAGCCTTTTTGGATATTGAAGGGGCATTCAACAACACCTCATATCAGTCAATTATACGTGCGCTGGGACAACGTGGTGTAGAGCCCACCATTTGTAGGTGGGTCGACCACATGTTACGAGGCAGAAGAATTCAATCAACCCTTCTAAGTGAGGTGGTGGAGATTTCTGCGAGCCGAGGGTGCCCGCAGGGGGGAGTCCTATCACCCCTCCTGTGAGACCTGGTGGTGGATGATCTCCTAGTCAGCCTCACGGAAAAGGGTATTTTCATACAGGGCTATGCGGACGATCTTGTCCTACTGGTCCGTGGCAAGTATCAGGGCACTGTTACGGACATCATGAACGATAGTCTGGAAGCAGTGAACTCCTGGTGTGTACGAGAAGGGCTTGCAATAAACCCTTCCAAGACAGTAATTGTCCCCTTCGCCAGGAAAAGGGTTCAGGGCTCCTTCAGAGGCCTGGCCCTTGGTGGAGTGTCTCTGCCTGTTTCATCGTCGGTTACTGGGAGTAATCCTTGATCAGAAACTGACATGGAACTTGCACCTTGATAAAGTCATCCGCAGAGCTAAATGGTCCTTCGTGACCACTAGGCGCTGCGTGGGCTCCACATGGGGCCTGTTACCCCATGTCTGCCACTGGCTTTACACAGCGGTCATCAGACCACAAATTACTTACGGGGCTTTGATCTGGTGGCCTAAGGTCAATCAGGTAACTGTCCGGGGTAGGCTTTCTAGCCTACAAAGACTTGCCTGCATGTGCATGACAGGGGCCTTTAGGTCGACCCCTTCTATTGCACTGGAGGTTCTTCTTAACCTGCCGCCCCTTGATCTCTTCATTATTGTGGAGGCTCGGGCGGCGGCTTACAGGCTTCAACTAACTGGCCACTGGAAGGTGTCCTGTACAGGTCACTCCTCAGTGGCCAATCTAGTAAACGATGAGGTACTCTCAATGAAGTCTGACTTCATTGGGACTAAGTATCTTTTCACCAGACCCTATACTGTGGATTTCAGGTCAAGGGAGTACTGGGACGGTGTTAGTAGCCCGGTTTCTTCTCACGACCGAATTGTATGGTTCACAGACGGGTCAAGAATGGGCAACAAAGCTGGATTTGGTGTCTATACTGGCGACCCTAGGACCAACGCTAGCGTGAGCCTGGGAGCGTATGGCAGCGTTTTCCAAGCTGAAGTCGCCGCAATCCTTCAATGTGCCGCCCAGGTGGTCGAGAGAGGGGTTTGCGGGAAACATATTCACATCCTCTCAGACAGTCAGGCGGCCTTAGGGGCTCTTGACTCCTGGAAGGTTTCGTCTGGTCTAGTCTGGGAATGTGTGGAGTCCCTCAGTATTAAGTACTATTTCATGCATTAAGTACTACTCCATGCATTAAGTACTACTATATGCATTAAGTACTACTCCGTGTATTAAATACTACTCCATGCATTAAGTACTACTCCGTGCATTAAGTACTACTTGGTGCATTAAGTACTACTACATGCATTAAGTACTATTTCATGCATTAAGTACTACTCCATGCATTAAGTACTACTACATGCATTAAGTACTACTCCGTGCATTAAGTACTACTCCGTGCATTAAATACTACTACGTGCATTAAGTACTATTTCATGCATTAAGTACTACTTCATGCATTAAGTACTACTACATGCATTAAGTACTACTCCGTACACTAAATACTACTCCATGCATTAAGTTATACTCCATGCATTAAGTACTACTCCGTGCATTAAATACTACTACGTGCAATAAGGACTATTTCATGCATTAAGTACTACTCCATGCATTAAGTACTACTCCGTGCATTAAATACTACTCCGTGCATCAAGTACTATTTCATGCATTAAGTACTACTCCATGCATTAGGTACTACTACATGCATTAAGTACTAATCCGTGCATCAAATACTACTCCGTGCATTAAGTACTATTTCATGCATTAAGTACTACTCCATGCATTAAGTAATACTCCATGCATTAAGTACTACTCCGTGCATTAAATACTACTCCATGCATTAGGTACTACTACATGCATTAAGTACTAATCCGTGCATCAAATACTACTCCGTACATTAAGTACTATTTCATGCATTAAGTACTACTCCATGCATTAAGTAATACTCCATGCATTAAGTACTACTCCGTGCATTAAATACTAATCCATGCATTAAGTACTATTTCATGCATTAAGTACTACTCCATGCATTAAGTACTACTCCATGCATTAAGTACTACTCCATGCATTAAGTACTACTCCGTGCATTAAATACTACTCCGTGCATTAAGTACTATTTCATGAATTAAGTACTACTCCATGTATTAAGTACTACTCCATGCATTAAGTAGTATTCCATGTACTAAGTAGTACAATTTCACGTTTTAGCAGCCAAATTAAAAATAACATCGGTTCTGGGTGTGACTTTAAAGTAAATACCCCGGTACCACTCCCTATATCAGCCATTGGTCAAAAAACCTACAAAACAAAAAAATGGAGTTGTCTTTAGCAGGCGAGGAAATTGAGGCTTATCAGTTACTACGTTTAACGATACACTACTTAACACCAATATTGTTATAGTTACATTTCCTTAAATTACAATTGCATACAGCTTCTATGTTACTTTACACATTCCACCACACTATCGGTAATATACAATAATGTCTTTAATAAGATTTGTAAATTTGATATATGGTTATACAATAACTTGAATATGGGTTCCCATAAGTGATACTTATATAGATAATTTACCTCTATCATTTACTTAATATCTATAAAATATGAAATGTAAAATCAGAGTTAAATACCTAACTCATGAAAATTCAAAATAATAGAATAGGTCCATTCACATAATTATAAGCAGATTAAAGACGAATATCCTATAACATAACGCTAATTCGTGCGCATTTAATCAAAATTTATCAATTTGCATTTTAAGTTTAAAGCAAGCTCGTCGATTCAGAAGTGCGTCAGTTCAACTGATTGGCCCCACTCAACAAATTGGATCAGTTCCATTCCCGCGCTGACACAAGGGATTTGGCGGGAAACAATTACGCCCTTGTTCAGTTGTTGCGATCGCTCCCCGTAACTGGCTTACTCTTAAAATGACTTTTTTATCGATCTGCCCACTTTTGTATCATTTTGACACTTATTTACACAACGGAGAAGATGAGTGTATAAATTGCTGAAAGTTTCTAAAATAATTTTCATCGTTCATTTTTATGTTAAATTTTGCGCGGTAAAAATTAGTTTTTCTAGAAAAGGTAGTCAATAATTCCATGTTGAGGATTACGTTCACTGATTGTCAATAATTGCATGTTGAGGATTACGTTTTCAGATTGTCAATAATTGCATGTTGAGGATTACGTTCACTGATTGTCAATAATTGCATGTTGAGGATTACGTTCATTGATTGTCAATAATTGCATGTTGAGGATTACGTTCACTGATTGTCAATAATTGCATGTTGAGGATTACGTTCATTGATTGTCAATAATTGCATGTTGAGGATTACGTTCACTGATTGTCAATAATTGCATGTTGAGGATTACGTTCACTGATTGTAAATAACTTAATTGTCGATATTTCAGCTATAAACAAACTCACTTTGCATGGTTAGTTAAAGGCTCATATTAATTTTCCTAGCATTCGTATTTTTATTTAATTTAAAAGGAAATCAATGTACCTATTAAATGAAACACTGAGTTCCATTTATGGTGCAAATTTTAAAACTGTTAATAAGGTAATTTTGGATACTCATTTATGTTTCAAATGATTTTTTTAAAGAATATACATCCTAGTTTATAAGAAACAACTGCTAACCAAAGCGTTGTTTGTAGTTGATTTTACCAATTGCATGTGCAATCAAACTCATGTTGCCGACGTGGTGGCTCAGCGGATAAGGCTTCGGACTGAAGCTACGAACCAAGATTAGAATTAATTCCCAACTGAGCTAAGGCGCCCATACACTACACTTGCATTGCACGCCGTGCGCCAGCCACACTGGAAAATGCAGTTCGCTCTGTGACGTGCCAGAGGTCAGTGTTCAACTGTGATATTTAAGTAATAATGACGCCTGTACTACCGAAAAATAAAGAGTTAGTTGTTTTGTTGATTGGTGCGATACATGAAGATAGCAAGGTGAAAAAGAAGAGGAGGCAAATATGGGCTAAAAAACAGCTGGTGAATAAAAACATATTGAATAACATTAATGTGGTAGGCTAAACTTTTAAATTAGAAATAATTGAGTACAGTAGTAAATTATACATAACTTCAGCTGTTCTAAATTGGATCCAGAGTAAACTGAAAGCAGCAAATTTCGATTATACAATCAAACTTAATACCCGTATTATGACCGGCGAAGATCGTGGGTACAGCTACGAGTAGTTTCTTATATAAGCATGTAAGGATTACTTTTCACTATCTAACTGTTCACTCAATTTAAATAGTTGTATTAAAATTTAAAACATTAGCGATGGTAAAACATACATGGCTTATTTGACTACAAAACTGTACATGTTTAAAAAAATATATATTATAAAATGTGACAGATTACAGAGATTACAATATATTTTCAAACATTACAGCACCATACCAGTGGCGTAGCCACATTTGGGTTACCTAGGGTAAAAACCACCCACCTTAAAGTTAGATTATATCGCACATCCACCCATAAAACTTAACCATAATTAAAACTATAATCTCGTTAATGACGTTATTGACATTAATTAGGAATATTTCAATCCAAATATTTCGTAACATGTAATTAATGAACAACGGCAATAAATTGGGAAAAAGAAAGACTGAGTATTACCATTTCAAAAAGTACAACCAAGAATCCCTTGCTGTTACGTATGAAATATAACTTCAAAATTCCATGCTCTCTCTGTACATGGCACGAGACTGGCCACACTAGTATGTTGGCACGAGACTGGCCACACACTAGCATTTTGGCGCGTGGCACGAGACTGGCCACACACTAGCATGTTGGCACGAGGCACGAGACTGGCCACACACTATCATGTTGGCACGTGGCCCGAGACTGGCCAGACACCAGCATGTTGGCACGTGACTGGCCACACACTAGCATGTTGGCACGTGGCACGAGACTGGCCTCACACTAGCATGTTGGCACGAGGCACGAGACTGGCCTCACACTAGCATGTTGGCACGGTGCTGGATGGCTTGGCGGGATGAAAATCAAATCAGATCTGATTGCCGTTGTGCCATGCAATGCACGGCGTGCATTGCACATTGTTCCCCATAGACTGGCACGTTGCGCACGGCATGTAATGCACGTGTAGTGTATGGGCCACAGGTCTGCAGGCACTAGTGAACTGGTGATTGGTGTAACAAAATGGACCTTAACTTGATATCTGCGTCTTAATGATAAACAATAATTATGTCGCAATGGAATATATGTACAATAAACTATCCTTTAAAAAATCGTGTTGTAGGTATAGGCCTAGTTTAGTTGTATTTATTTCATAATAAGTATGTTAAATACGTGTGATACGTTGGTGTGTGGATGCACGTATAATTTATTATTAGAAATGACTGGTACAGCAAAGCCAAGATCAATGTACGAGTCTAATCATTCTGGAATGTTTTTGTGCATAACATATAGCATTTGCATAAATAACTTAATAAAGTCGTGATTGGCATAACAAACTAAAGTAATAAAACATACTAGAATAAAATGTCATTCATGAATGCCTTTCATGAATTTAACCTACGTCAACTCAGCAATCAATCAAATTAGTCTAATCCACTAATTAAACTGGCCTTGATGACGTTGCAATTGAGAAGATTAAAGTTGTGAGTTCGTTTGCTCTGGGAGTGTGTGTTCATTAAAGTTGTGAGTCCGTTTGCCCTGGGAGTGTGTGTTCATTAAAGTTGTGAGTCCGTTTGCTCTGGGAGTGTGTGTTCATTAAAGTTGTGAGTCCGTTTGCCCTGGGAGTGTGTGTTCATTAAAGTTGTGAGTCCGTTTGCTCTGGGAGTGTGTGTTCATTAAAGTTGTGAGTCCGTTTGCTCTGGGAGTGTGTGTTCATTAAAGTTGTGAGTCCGTTTGCTCTGGGAGTGTGTGTTCATTAAAGTTGTGAGTCCGTTTGCTCTGGGAGTGTGTGTTCATTAAAGTTGTGAGTCCGTTTGCTCTGGGAGTGTGTGTTCATTAAAGTTGTGAGTCCGTTTGCCCTGGGAGTGTGTGTTCATTAAAGTTGTGAGTCCGTTTGCTCTGGGAGTGTGTGTTCATTAAAGTTGTGAGTCCGTTTGCTCTGGGAGTGTGTGTTCATTAAAGTTGTGAGTCCGTTTGCTCTGGGAGTGTGTGTTCATTAAAGTTGTGAGTCCGTTTGCTCTGGGAGTGTGTGTTCATTAAAGTTGTGAGTCCTTTTGCTCTGGGAGTGTGCGTTCATTAAAGTTGTGAGTCCGTTTGCTCTGGGAGTGTGTGTTCATTAAAGTTGTGAGTCCGTTTGCTCTGGGAGTGTGAGTTCATTAAAGTTATGAGTCCGTTTGCTCTGGGAGTGTGTGTTCATTACGTTAAAATGGGCAGAACTTTCATACTATTTTTATAAACCGGTACCTTTTATTCTTTGTAGTACGTTTCTTCATGCCCTTACAACAATTTATTTTCTTGATGGCGTTTAGTATTTAAAATGTATTTGTTTGTGGATGCGAAATTATAAAATTGCAACCTGGACAGGAAATACTTTTACCAAACCCACACAATTGTTGTAAATATACCACGCATCTGTCAGTTATTGTGTTAGCAGTCTTAGACAGTTGTGTTGCAATCTTAATAAATAAATAGGCCGAAGACAATTACAGCTTTCAATTTATGCAAAAATGTCTTGCATAAACTATTCAAATAGCTCTTAATATGGTTTAGATTAGGCAACGTTACTTTTAGTTTCGATACATTGGTTAGAATACGTTTTGTTAGGTTATGTAAATTTGTTAGTTTCATTAGCTTTCATAGGTATATATATATTTCCTAAGGTTAGATAGGTGTTACATTTTGTAAGGTTATCTAGGTTTGACAACATTATGTTAGGTTGGGTAAGGAAACGTTTCCTTAGATAACATATGTATATTACTTTCATTAAATTGGGCATAGTAAGGTACGTTTCTTAGATTATTTAAGTAAGAATAATTTCAGCAAGTTTGGATACATTTCGTTGGATTATCTATGTTAGATTAGTACGTTTAGATTAGATATGTTTAATTTATTTATTTTAGCCTATTTGAGATCAGTAATTTGGAACCTATCCTTTTATTATTAATCAATTTAATTATATTTGTCTAATATAAAACATTGTCCAAGGTGGAAGATAACTGATATGCAACCGAAAAGATTCTATGGCGTTCAAAAGTAAACATGTTGGTGTTGTTACAGTTACTGTACGTTATGTATATATGTTAGGTAGTATCTAGACAATGACAGGTGACCAATGACAATCTCTGTACTGACAAATCTGTTTAAACATGTTGGTGTTGTTACAGTAACTGTACGTTATGTATATATGTTAGGTAGTATCTAGACAATGACAGGTGACCAATGACAATCTGTGTACTGACAAATCTATTTAAACATGTTGGTGTTGTTACAGTAACTATACGTTATGTATATATGTTAGGTAGTATCTAGACAATGACAGGTGACCAATGACAATCTCTGTACTGACAAATCTGTTTAAACATGTTGGTGTTGTTACAGTAACTGTACGTTATGTATATATGTTAGGTAGTATCTAGACAATGACAGGTGACCAATGACAATCTCTGTACTGACAAATCTGTTTAAACATGTTGGTGTTGTTACAGTAACTGTACGTTATGTATATATGTTAGGTAGTATCTAGAAAATGACAGGTGACCAATGATAATCTGTATACTGACAAATCTGTTTAAACATGTTGGTGTTGTTACAGTAACTGTACGTTATGTATATAGGTTAGGTAGTATCTAGACAATGACAGGTGACCAATGACAATCTCTGTACTGACAAATCTGTTTAAACATGTTGGTGTTGTTACAGTAATTGTACGTTATGTATAAATGTTAGGTAGTATCTAGACAATGACAGGTGACCAATGACAATCTGTATACTGACAAATCTGTTTAAACATGTTGGTGTTGTTACAGTAATTGTACGTTATTTATAAATGTTAGGTAGTATCTAGACAATGACAGGTGACCAATGACAATCTGTATACTGACAAATCTGTTTAAACATGTTGGTGTTGTTACAGTAATTGTACGTTATGTATATATAATAGGTAGTATCTAGACAATGACAGGTGACCAATGACAATCTGTATACTGACAAATCTGTTTAAACATGTTGGTGTTGTTACAGTAATTGTACGTTATGTATAAATGTTAGGTAGTATCTAGACAATGACAGGTGACCAATGACAATCTGTATACTGACAAATCTGTTTAAACATGTTGGTGTTGTTACAGTAATTGTACGTTATGTATATATGTTAGGTAGTATCTAGACAATGACAGGTGACCAATGACAATCTGTATACTGACAAATCTGTTTAAACATGTTGGTGTTGTTACAGTAATTGTACGTTATTTATAAATGTTAGGTAGTATCTAGACAATGACAGGTGACCAATGACAATCTGTATACTGACAAATCTGTTTAAACATGTTGGTGTTGTTACAGTAATTGTACGTTATTTATAAATGTTAGGTAGTATCTAGACAATGACAGGTGACCAATGACAATCTGTATACTGACAAATCTGTTTAAACATGTTGATGTTGTTACAGTAACTGTACGTTATGTAAATAGGTTAGGTAGTATCTAGACAATGACAGGTGACCAATGATAATCTGTATACTGACAAATCTGTTTAAACATGTTGGTGTTGTTACAGTAACTGTACGTTATGTATATATGTTAGGTAGTATCTAGACAATGACAGGTGACCAATGACAATCTGTGTACTGACAAATCTGTTTAAACATGTTGGTGTTGTTACAGTAACTGTACGTTATGTATATATGTTAGGTAGTATCTAGACAATGACAGGTGACCAATGACAATCTGTATACTGACAAATCTGTTTAAACATGTTGGTGTTGTTACAGTAACTGTACGTTATGTATATATGTTAGGTAGTATATCTAGACAATGACAGGTGACCAATGACAATCTGTGTACTGACAAATCCTGTTTAAACATGTTGGTGTTGTTACAGTAACTGTACGTTATGTATATATGTTAGGTAGTATCTAGACAATGACAGGTGACCAATGACAATCTGTTACTGACAAATCTGTTTAAACATGTTGGTGTTGTTACAGTAACTGTACGTTATGTATATATGTTAGGTAGTATCTAGACAATGACAGGTGACCAATGACAATCTGTATACTGACAAATCTGTTTAAACATGTTGGTGTTGTTACAGTAACTGTACGTTATGTATATATGTTAGGTAGTATCTAGACTATGACAGGTGACCAATGACAATCTGTATACTGACAAATCTGTTTAAACATGTTGGTGTTGTTACAGTAACTGTACGTTATGTATATATGTTAGGTAGTATCTAGAAAATGACAGGTGACCAATGATAATCTGTATACTGACAAATCTGTTTAAACATGTTGGTGTTGTTACAGTAACTGTACGTTATGTATATAGGTTAGGTATTATCTAGAAAATGACAGGTGACCAATGACAATCTGTGTACTGACAAATCTGTTTAAACATGTTGGTGTTGTTACAGTAACTGTACGTTATGTATATATGTTAGGTAGTATCTAGACAATGACAGGTGACCAATGACAATCTCTGTACTGACAAATCTGTTTAAACATGTTGGTGTTGTTACAGTAACTGTACGTTATGTATATATGTTAGGTAGTATCTAGAAAATGACAGGTGACCAATGATAATCTGTATACTGACAAATCTGTTTAAACATGTTGGTGTTGTTACAGTAACTGTACGTTATGTATATAGGTTAGGTAGTATCTAGACAATGACAGGTGACTAATGACAATCTCTGTACTGACAAATCTGTTTAAACATGTTGGTGTTGTTACAGTAATTGTACGTTATGTATAAATGTTAGGTAGTATCTAGACTATGACAGGTGACCAATGACAATCTGTATACTGACAAATCTGTTTAAACATGTTGGTGTTGTTACAGTAATTGTACGTTATGTATAAATGTTAGGTAGTATCTAGACAATTACAGGTGACCAATGACAATCTGTATACTGAAAAATCTGTTTAAACATGTTGGTGTTGTTACAGTAACTGTACGTTATGTATATAGGTTAGGTAGTATCTAGACAATGACACGTGACCAATGATAATCTGTATACTGACAAATCTGTTTAAACATGTTGGTGTTGTTACAGTAACTGTACGTTATGTATATATGTTAGGTAGTATCTAGACAATGACAGGTGACCAATGACAATCTCTGTACTGACAAATCTGTTTAAACATGTTGGTGTTGTTACAGTAATTGTACGTTATGTATAAATGTTAGGTAGTATCTAGACAATGACAGGTGACCAATGACAATCTGTATACTGACAAATCTGTTTAAACATGTTGGTGTTGTTACAGTAACTGTACGTTATGTATATATGTTAGGTAGTATATATCTAGACAATGACAGGTGACCAATGACAATCTGTGTACTGACAAATCCGTTTCAACATGTTGGTGTTGTTACAGTAACTGTACGTTATGTATATATGTTAGGTAGTATATAGATAATGACAGGTGACCAATGACAATCTGTATACTGACAAATCCGTTTAAACATGTTGGTGTTGTTACAGTAACTGTACGTTATGTATATATGTTAGGTAGTATCTAGACAATGACAGGTGACCAATGACAATCTCTGTACTGACAAATCTGTTTAAACATGTTGATGTTGTTACAGTAACTGTACGTTATGTATATATGTTAGGTAGTATCTAGACAATGACAGGTGACCAATGACAATCTGTGTACTGACAAATCTGTTTAAACATGTTGGTGTTGTTACAGTAACTGTACGTTATGTATATATGTTAGGTAGTATCTAGACAATGACAGGTGACCAATGACAATCTGTGTACTGACAAATCTGTTTAAACATGTTGGTGTTGTTACAGTAACTGTACGTTATGTATATATGTTAGGTAGTATCTAGACAATGACAGGTGACCAATGACAATCTCTGTACTGACAAATCTGTTTAAACATGTTGATGTTGTTACAGTAACTGTACGTTATGTATATATGTTAGGTAGTATCTAGACAATGACAGGTGACCAATGACAATCTGTGTACTGACAAATCTGTTTAAACATGTTGGTGTTGTTATAGTAACTGTACGTTATGTATATAGGTTAGGTAGTATCTAGACAATGACAGGTGACCAATGACAATCTGTGTACTGACAAATCCGTTTCAACATGTTGGTGTTGTTATAGTAACTGTACGTTATGTATATAGGTTAGGTAGTATCTAGACAATGACAGGTGACCAATGACAATCTCTGTACTGACAAATCTGTTTAAACATGTTGGTGTTGTTATAGTAACTGTACGTTATGTATATAGGTTAGGTAGTATCTAGACAATGACAGGTGACCAATGACAATCTGTGTACTGACAAATCTGTTTAAACATGTTGGTGTTGTTACAGTAACTGTACGTTATGTATATATGTTAGGTAGTATCTAGACAATGACAGGTGACCAATGACAATCTCTGTACTGACAAATCTGTTTAAACATGTTGGTGTTGTTACAGTAACTGTACGTTATGTATATATGTTAGGTAGTATCTAGACAATGACAGGTGACCAATGACAATCTCTGTACTGACAAATCTGTTTAAACATGTTGGTGTTGTTACAGTAACTGTACGTTATGTATATATGTTAGGTAGTATCTAGACAATGACAGGTGACCAATGACAATCTGTGTACTGACAAATCTGTTTAAACATGTTGGTGTTGTTACAGTAATTGTACGTTATGTATAAATGTTAGGTAGTATCTAGACAATGACAGGTGACCAATGACAATCTCTGTACTGACAAATCTGTTTAAACATGTTGGTGTTGTTACAGTAACTGTACGTTATGTATATATGTTAGGTAGTATCTAGACAATGACAGGTGACCAATGACAATCTGTATACTGACAAATCTGTTTAAACATGTTGGTGTTGTTACAGTAACTGTACGTTATGTATATATGTTAGGTAGTATCTAGACAATGACAGGTGACCAATGACAATCTGTGTACTTACAAATCTGTTTAAACATGTTGGTGTTGTTACAGTAACTGTACGTTATGTATATAGGTTAGGTAGTATCTAGACAATGACAGGTGACCAATGACAATCTCTGTACTGACAAATCTGTTTAAACATGTTGATGTTGTTACAGTAACTGTACGTTATGTATATATGTTAGGTAGTATCTAGACAATGACAGGTGACCAATGACAATCTCTGTACTGACAAATCTGTTTAAACATGTTGGTGTTGTTACAGTAACTATACGTTATGTATATATGTTAGGTAGTATCTAGACAATGACAGGTGACCAATGACAATCTCTGTACTGACAAATCTGTTTAAACATGTTGGTGTTGTTACAGTAACTGTACGTTATGTATATATGTTAGGTAGTATCTAGACAATGACAGGTGACCAATGACAATCTCTGTACTGACAAATCTGTTTAAACATGTTGGTGTTGTTACAGTAACTGTACGTTATGTATATATGTTAGGTAGTATCTAGACAATGACAGGTGACCAATGACAATCTCTGTACTGACAAATCTGTTTAAACATGTTGGTGTTGTTACAGTAACTGTACGTTATGTATATAGGTTAGGTAGTATCTAGACAATGACAGGTGACCAATGACAATCTCTGTACTGACAAATCTGTTTAAACATGTTGGTGTTGTTACAGTAACTGTACGTTATGTATATATGTTAGGTAGTATCTAGACAATGACAGGTGACCAATGACAATCTCTGTACTGACAAATCTGTTTAAACATGTTGGTGTTGTTACAGTAACTGTACGTTATGTATATAGGTTAGGTAGTATCTAGACAATGACAGGTGACCAATGACAATCTCTGTACTGACAAATCTGTTTAAACATGTTGGTGTTGTTACAGTAACTGTACGTTATGTATATATGTTAGGTAGTATCTAGAAAATGACAGGTGACCAATGATAATCTGTATACTGACAAATCTGTTTAAACATGTTGGTGTTGTTACAGTAACTGTACGTTATGTATATAGGTTAGGTAGTATCTAGACTATGACAAGTGACCAATGACAATCTCTGTACAGACAAATCTGTTTAAACATGTTGGTGTTGTTACAGTAACTGTACGTTATGTATATATGTTAGGTAGTATCTAGACAATGACAGGTGACCAATGACAATCTGTATACTGACAAATCTGTTTAAACATGTTGGTGTTGTTACAGTAATTGTACGTTATGTATAAATGTTAGGTAGTATCTAGACAATGACAGGTGACCAATGACAATCTGTATACTGACAAATCTGTTTAAACATGTTGGTGTTGTTACAGTAACTGTACGTTATGTATATAGGTTAGGTAGTATCTAGACAATGACAGGTGACCAATGATAATCTGTATACTGACAAATCTGTTTAAACATGTTGGTGTTGTTACAGTAACTGTACGTTATGTATATATGTTAGAAAGTATCTAGACAATGACAGGTGACCAATGACAATCTCTGTACTGACTAATCTGTTTAAACATGTTGGTGTTGTTACAGTAATTGTACGTTATGTATAAATGTTAGGTAGTATCTAGACAATGACAGGTGACCAATGACAATCTGTATACTGACAAATCTGTTTAAACATGTTGGTGTTGTTACAGTAACTGTACGTTATGTATATATGTTAGGTAGTATCTAGACAATGACAGGTGACCAATGACAATCTGTGTACTGACAAATCTGTTTAAACATGTTGGTGTTGTTACAGTAACTGTACGTTATGTATATATGTTAGGTAGTATCTAGACTAATGACAGGTGACCAATGACAATCTGTATACTGACAAATCCTGTTTAAACATGTTGGTGTTGTTACAGTAACTGTACGTTATGTATATATGTTAGGTAGTATCTAGACAATGACAGGTGACCAATGACAATCTGTGTACTGACAAATCTGTTTAAACATGTTGGTGTTGTTACAGTAACTGTACGTTATGTATATATGTTAGGTAGTATCTAGACAATGACAGGTGACCAATGATAATCTGTATACTGACAAATCTGTTTAAACATGTTGGTGTTGTTACAGTAACTGTACGTTATGTATATATGTTAGGTAGTATCTAGACAATGACAGGTGACCAATGACAATCTCTGTACTGACAAATCTGTTTAAACATGTTGGTGTTGTTACAGTAATTGTACGTTATGTATAAATGTTAGGTAGTATCTAGACAATGACAGGTGACCAATGACAATCTGTATACTGACAAATCTGTTTAAACATGTTGGTGTTGTTACAGTAACTGTACGTTATGTATATATGTTAGGTAGTATATATCTAGACAATGACAGGTGACCAATGACAATCTGTGTACTGACAAATCCGTTTCAACATGTTGGTGTTGTTACAGTAACTGTACGTTATGTATATATGTTAGGTAGTATCTAGACAATGACAGGTGACCAATGACAATCTGTATACTGACAAATCCGTTTAAACATGTTGGTGTTGTTACAGTAACTGTACGTTATGTATATATGTTAGGTAGTATCTAGACAATGACAGGTGACCAATGACAATCTGTGTACTGACAAATCCGTTTAAACATGTTGATGTTGTTACAGTAACTGTACGTTATGTATATATGTTAGGTAGTATCTAGACAATGACAGGTGACCAATGACAATCTGTGTACTGACAAATCTGTTTAAACATGTTGGTGTTGTTACAGTAATTGTACGTTATGTATAAATGTTAGGTAGTATCTAGACAATGACAGGTGACCAATGACAATCTGTGTACTGACATATCTGTTTAAACATGTTGATGTTGTTACAGTAACTGTACGTTATGTATATATGTTAGGTAGTATCTAGACAATGACAGGTGACCAATGACAACCTATGTACTGACAAATCTGTTTAAACATGTTGATGTTGTTACAGTAACTGTACGTTATGTATATATGTTAGGTAGTATCTAGACAATGACAGGTGACCAATGACAATCTCTGTACAGACAAATCTGTTTAAACATGTTGGTGTTGTTACAGTAACTGTACGATATGTATATATGTTAGGTAGTATCTAGACTATGACAAGTGACCAATGACAATCTCTGTACAGACAAATCTGTTTAAACATGTTGATGTTGTTATAGTAACTGTACGTTATGTATATATGTTAGGTAGTATCTAGACAATGACAGGTGACCAATGACAATCTCTGTACAGAAAAATCTGTTTAAACATGTTGGTGTTGTTACAGTAACTGTACGTTATGTATATATGTTAGGTAGTATCTAGACAATGACAGGTGACCAATGACAATCTCTGTACAGAAAAATCTGTTTAAACATGTTGATGTTGTTACAGTAACTGTACGTTATGTATATATGTTAGGTAGTATCTAGACAATGACAGGTGACCAATGACAATCTGTGTACTGACAAATCTGTTTAAACAGGTTGGTGTTGTTACAGTAACTGTACGTTATGTATATATGTTAGGTAGTATCTAGACAATGACAGGTGACCAATGACAACCTGTGTACTGACAAATTTGTTTAAACATGTTGGTGTTGTTACAGTAACTGTACGTTATGTCTATATGTTAGGTAGTATCTAGACAATGACAGGTGACCAATGACAATCTGTGTACTGACAAATCTGTTTAAACATGTTGGTGTTGTTACAGTAACTGTACGTTATGTATATATGTTAGGTAGTATCTAGACAATGACAGGTGACCAATGACAATCTCTGTACAGACAAATCTGTTTAAACATGTTGGTGTTGTTACAGTAACTGTACGTTATGTATATAGGTTAGGTAGTATCTAGACAATGACAGGTGACCAATGACAATCTCTGTACAGACAAATCTGTTTAAACATGTTGGTGTTGTTACAGTAACTGTACGTTATGTATATATGTTAGGTAGTATCTAGACAATGACAGGTGACCAATGACAATCTCTGTACAGACAAATCTGTTTAAACACGTTGGTGTTGTTACAGTAACTGTACGTTATGTATATAGGTTAGGTAGTATCTAGGCAATGACAGGTGACCAATGATAATCTGTGTACTTACAAATCTGTTTAAACATGTATGTGTTGTTACAGTAACTGTACGTTATGTATATAGGTTAGGTAGTATCTAGACAATGACAGGTGACCAATGATAATCTGTGTACTTACAAACCTGTTTAAGCATGTTGTGTGTTGTTACAGTAACTGTACGTTATGTATATAGGTTAGGTAGTATCTAGAAAATGACAGGTGCAACCAATGACAATCTCTAGATTACTGCCTATTCCTTTTTTAAACATGTTGGTGTTGTACAGAACTGTACGTTATTTATATAATAGTAATCTAGAAAGAAGGGTCCAATGACAATCTTCGTACTGACAAATCACTATTAAACAATGTTGGATGTGTTTTGCAGTAACTGGACGTTAATTATAAGGTTTAGGTATATCAGACAATGACAGGTACCAATGAAAAACATAGTACTATAGAAATGTAATTCTGCTTATGGTTCTTTCTGTGTAAAAATTAATGTTTAAAAGATAATGCCATTTCATCATATATGCTACGACACAATAAACCATCACTTTATGACAAATTATTGCTCCAAATGTCATTGTAACTATGTACCAACATATTTATACCGTCTTAAACTTTAAATTCTGTATGAGTGATATATTTTCAATATATTGAATTCAGTTATTAAAGAGCATATATAGTACACATTAGCCAACATTAAAATATAATAACTTTAAAAATTATTGCTATGAAGGTAACTAAACTATAAAATTGTGTATAGCTTACTTCTTCACAAGTTGAAATGTTTACCCGTTAAAGACAAATAGTTATACAAATAAATTGGGATTGAATAAATTATGCTAAAAACAAGGTGTAACTAAAATCTTTAATATTTTAATGTACACAAAATATGCAGTCTATGAAAAAATGGACTATAAAACCAACAGGAATACACTTAGCAATGACGTCACGTAGGTGGGTCAGCGCAAGTGCAGTGTATCGTGACACATTTATGGTTATTAACAATAGATTAGATGATAGCTCATGTAATATTTTGGCTTTCTGCACATATTACAATAACTTGCACTGATCACTAACTTCGGTTGTTTGTCTGAAAACAAATCATGTAATTGTTTATTCTGTTAATTTCTTAATTACACTCACTGCTTTTGAATATAAGTATAACAGAATAATATAGCAGAGTCTCGTTGTTTATTAATTTACTCCTTTATTATTAAGTATTATTTATAGATTATTAAATATATAAAATATTGTTAAATTCTTTGTTGTTAAATCATGTTAGATATAGAGGTTAAATTGTTTGTTGAGTATTGTATGTATACAAGTTTATTATTACAATAGTGCAGTTGATCCACCTGTACAACAACACGCCAGGTTCCCCTAAGTGTGTAGGAGGTCCATGTCATATTATCACAGCAACATTCCTCAAGTCAAGAATAACAAACAGGAATAATATTTGTGTAGAAGTGATGCAATTATGTTTGTGATATTCCAAGGGAAGTAGGGAGGAGACCAATATAATACAATTATAAATTATTTAACGAATTTGCTCCTGAAACATTTAAAACCCCATTATTTTATTATTTTTAATGCAAAGTAATTAATTATATTGTACTCTAAAAATATTATATACTTTAAAATATATACAATGTCAATAAATTATAAATATTTACTAGACAAATATTGATTGTTAATTATTTTATGAATTACCAAGACATTTATCAATACTACAACCCACCCTCGTACTTCGTACTATCAAAACATTGCTGGACCCATCGAGGGTGGGTGCGAAGGCACCAGACTCAGGAGGACGACATAGAAAAAAAAAGTTGAATGGCAAAAATATTGTTTATTACATGAAAATTTTAAAAACATTTAATTCTAAATTATTAAAAAATATTAAGTTACAATTTTAAAAAAATTTTAACATTTATGGACAAAACGGGCTGTTGACCGTTTGTGAAAAGTTATGATATTTATCAACAGTTAGAGAACAATTTATAAATAAATTGTATGGCCTCGAGGCAATAGAAATAAATAAAGAAAGGAAAGAAGATAGATAAATATCAATAGGACAAAAGTATCATACTAAACGTAGGCTATATCGAAAAATAGGTTAGGCCTAATAACATGTTTATAGCATCATAAAAATATTTCTGAAAAAATTTAACAAGAATAAATATACAACAAAAACAACGCATAGTATAAACGTCTAAATAAATAATAACAAATACATATATACACCACTACAAAAATTACAAAGACAAAACTTAAATTTTGAAGGTTAGTCCAATTTGGAAAAGTAAAAAAAATTAAAAAAGAGAATTAAACTAATAACTATGCCGAAATCCAGCAGGCTAAACTGGGCGGCGCCTGATGGAAACAACAAGGTGAAGAATTACCCGAGAACCCCGTTCTTTAAAAGAAAATAACCAGAAAACCCCTCGTAAGAAAAATATGAACAAAAAAAGTAAATAAAATCGAAAAATATATCTCGCTTTGAAATTACAGTTCTTAAAAAATCTAAATGTTTCTTCATAGGTAAACAAATTTCTACTGAAGACACTTCTGGTTGAACTTCTTCTAAAACACTTAAATTCTTTAAAATGTTCAATTATGGGCGGGGGGGGGGCAAAAGGGCCAGAAATTAAACTGGGTTTCGGTCACCTGCATGTCGATGTCTTCATCCTGGAGGCCGTTGTATGGACAGCGCGGAAAGAGGGAAGAAGTGGCTGCCCCCCTGGGATGCGAGGTAGAGCCTAGTCGCAGCCCGTAGGCTCCACACTGTACCTCCAGGAAAACGCCGTCAGTAGCCATGCAGGTGCTCGTCCATAATTCTCCGACCCCGGAGCCAGGGTTAAAAGTGTCTAGCCGAAAAACATGGCTGCTAAGCTATAATGGCGAGCTTGCCGTCAGCACCAAGGAACACAGAAAACAAATTCATGGAACACAGAAAATGAACACAAAGAAATTAAAACTAAATTAAACACAGAGAGGAAGACTGAACTGTCCGAGGGAGACGATCGTAATGTGCAAACGGCACAACACCATCGTGCGTGTATTATTAGACTAGTGGGTAAATACCACTTTTTGTGGATGAGCAGATGGGTCGCACCACTATGTGTGTGTGTGTGAGCAAATAGGTCGCACCACTGTTTGTAGGTGAGCAGATGGGTCGTACCACTGTGTATGGGTTAGCAGATAGGTCGCACCACTGTGTGTGGGTGAGCAGATGGGTCGCACCACTGTGTGTGGGTGAGCAGATAGGTCGCACCAATGTGTGTGGGTGAGCAGATAGGTCACACCACTATGTGTGTGTGTGTGTGTGAGCAGATAGGTCGCACCAATGTGTGTGGGTGAGCAGATGGGTCGCACCACTGAGTATGGGTTGGTACCCATAATTATCTATTCAATGTTCACTAAAACGTGTTAGTCGAATTAGTTTAAGATCCCTTGTCACACTTGTGATCTGTACATAACACCACATCGTTCTTTACAAAATCTTACTACATTATTCTTACTACACAAATTATTTTTTACGTTAGTGACTTTAGGATTAACTCCTAACCCACAACAACTTCATTGTTGAAAGTTTTGGCACAATGACAAAAATAAAAGTTAAGATTTTCTTCAAATCCTCAATCTACGAAAGATAACATGTGCATAACAGTCAAACATATTTTCATAATGAGTAAAAATACAGTTGACGTATGGCAATCTGTACGTTGAGGTTTTACTCATTGTTGTTATGCGTAAGCAACATTGTATGTTATACATGGTATAATATTTGTAATTTATGTAGTAAATTACTTTTTGAAAATAAATAATACGTTTTTAAGGCCAATTGATCGATGGGAATCACTGTCGTAATCAACATTACTGAAACGTTAAAAAATGTTTAACAATTTCGAATGAGTCAGAAACTGTTTTACCTAGAAAATAATATTTTATTATTTCCAATCAAAACTATTAATATCGTGCACATTAAGGCGGGAGAGTAAATACTACCGTAGTCTATAGGTGTGTGGGAGGTTCAATAGCACCGTACGTGTCTATGTGGGTCAGTACCACCGAATGTATGGGTGGATGGGTGGGTCAATACCAACGTACATGTATTAAAGAGTGGGTGGGTCAATAGCATCACACGTGTCTATGTAGGTCAATACCACGTATGATGGGAGGGGGGGGGGTCAATGGCACCGTACGTGTATAGGTTGGTGGGTCGGTCGATACCAACGTGCGTGTATTTCAATACCACTGGTCGCGCATAGGTGGATATATAGTAATTATATACTAACAACTATTACATCGCAGTTCATTTTGTTTATAGGTTTTATCTATTATTATTAGTACTGAACGAGAAAACCTATGTTTTGTAAACAGTAAAATTAGTTGCTACACGAATTTTAAAATTGTTATTGAGCAATAAGGCAATTTTTTAGTCCAATATAATTTACAACCCCCGCCATCTGAAGGTAAAAGGCCATTACAAACAGCATTGTTTTAAAATGACCATGGAAGTGAGCTCTGGTATGTGAAATAGCTGCAGTATGACCCAAGTTTGGCAGGATGGTTGATACAGATAGCCATCGAACACTCCCAAAGTGTGTCGGTGCGGCCGAAACAGTGGCTATAAATTAGAATGGTGGGCCCGTGCCAGCAGCGATGAGGGAGGTTGGCACAGGCCCAGCAGAGACAACCCCTGGCCACCTGGTACAGTACACCGTTATATCTATTGTATTTTTTAATAGAAGAACAGCTATGCTATTTTTTGATTAATGAGATGTTTTATGTATAATTACTGAATAATTACTCCACCATATTGGGTGCATATCTAATAATGTAGGCTACATGATTAGGTATTCGTTAAAAATCTTGCTACATTTTAAAAAGTAGATAAAAATATAAATTTAAACTTAATGTATGATTTTGAGTCAAGAAGTAAATTGATAGAAGAATTGTATAGCCTTTATTTTTGACAATAAATAAATGTGGAGTATTTTGATCATTTACTTTTAGAAAACCAAAAATTAAATTAATATTTTAACCCTATTTAGTTTATTTCAATGTCACACATTACTATTAAATAAACCTCAGAATTGTTAAAAATAAGTGTTGACATTTATCGGACTTTTAGTTTAAATTTTGACTGGCTACCATTTTGTTTTTGACTATGCTAAAGACCTCTAGTTTGTGGCATTATTACAAGGACCTTTAAAGTAACCAGAATTTTTATAAACTTTCGTGCAGAATATTTATAACTGTGTTCATAATAGCTTTTTACATACACCAATCCGAGTTTTTGTTTTGTTTTGATCAATGTATGTATATATTATATGAGTTTTAAGTTAGGTTTGTCTTTAATTTATGCACATTCTATAGGCGTACACGTGAAATTTTATGCATATTACCTAACCCTAGATCGTGATCATTACGTGACCCAACTGCTAGGTCCTTTTTTCAGCGCTGCGAAAGCTTTTTTTGTAAAAAGCATAAAAAATACTAAATATGCTCCAAATATAAATATTATCATATCGTTTTTCTTCTCAAGAATGGTACTTTTGCATAATACCATCATTACTTACAAAAAGAATCAGAAAATAGTTACGGTCATGAAAGGATTGAAAAAAATTTAAAATTTTGTTGCTAAATTATAATTTATACCCCTCCTTAGGAGCACTAAACAATGTTTGTAAATAATTCCAAGATAGCCAAATTGTTTATTATTTAGGGAACTTTAATAATATGTTGTTATATTTTAGATGGACTAATAGTGTTTCTTTAAGTGTTTCTTTACATAAAACGCAAAAATAAAAAATGTGCAAATATACAGTACAATCACTGTAGGTAATCAAATAGTACATGTAAAAATTGGAAAAAATCACCATTGAATAGACAAGAAATAATTTGTTTAGGGAAAATAGTCATGTTGTACCCATACACGGATTTTTTTAAGTTTATTGGGAAAAATAAAAATGTTACCACGGAAACGAAAAATTCAGTGAAAAGTTACCTAACAATCTAAATTTAAGGGATATGTATAGTTTTTATAATTTTTTTCTACATGTACTATATTAGTACAATCAATTAGCTACAAGAAAATTTAAAATATACGAAAATATTCCAAAAACCTATAGCACCATAAGTCAGTGTGCCCAAATTGTGTAAACGACACTAGAAAAATAGTACATATTGTAAACATTATAAAAAATATAAAATAATATTTGGGAAATTTTAGAACAGTAACACTTGATAAAACACATAATTCTGAACAGAAATATAAAGAATGTATTATATTAGTACTTTAAATAAGGTTTTCGCGCTATATAATAACATCCTACATCATATTGTTTTCGCGTAAATAAAATCAACAATCTATTTAGATTGCATAGAAATAATACATAATATTTTTTATTTATTTCTAAGATTACTATAAGTTTATTCGTTCAAATAGTAATTTATAGCACTTACAGCGAATAAAACACGCACCAAGAAAATCTTATGGCCAACAAATAAAAATGGCTAGTTCAACTGTGGCGTTGGCGAACTGCTTCTTCCAGTAAGGTGAAAACTTGTCACGTGACCACTGACAACCTTCACGAAATTCGCTCGTACTGGCACTGATCAAATCAACAACTCTCTGTCTATCTAGCTATTTTTTTTTAGATTATACCTCAATAAATAAATTAGTGGTTAAACTTTTATCAACAGCATAAATTATACCGTATCTCGTTTTTGGGAAATTGTGTAAACAAAGGTATACAAAAACATTTTTGTAAAATACCCATTGCAGCTAAGAGAATGACATTTTTTTTTATAGAGTATTTCATTCTTTTCAGACTGACATTTAGTGCGCCTTATTCCGTCTTCTGGTTATTCTTCAGTGATATGTCAAACATCGGCAATTTTACTCCCTCTAGACCTCCAGCGGGTGGGAATTGTGCGGTAGTTTCGAGTTGCACGTTCTAATTTTATTTCTTACTTTTATAAATTGGCATACAAATTATTACAAATCTGATATGTATAGAACAGAACATTCTGCGTCGATTGGTAGCGACTTTGTAGTGATTGCTTGATAATAAAAATATGTTGTATTGATTTTAATGCAACAGCATACATTATGCCATTCCTCCCTCTTAGAAGGGGTTTTGTGAACAGCATTAAGGGCATATCATTATTACAATTTGCTACGTAAAATTTTCAATTGCTAAATCAACGATTGTTCAAGATTAATTTTAGTGATAATTTTTAATTCAGTATAAGCATGTTCTATCAAAGGCCTGACTTGATAAAGGTTAACATTTAAGCATGTTCTATCAAAGGCCTAACTTGATAGAGGTTTACATTTAAGCATGTTCTATCAAAGGCCTAACTTGATAGAGGTTAACATTTAAGCATGTTCTATCAAAGGCCTAACTTGATAGAGGTTTACATTTAAGCATGTTCTATCAAAGGCCTAACTTGATTGAAGTTTACATTTAAGCATGTTCTATCAAAGGCCTAACTTGATAGAAGTTTACATTTAAGCATGTTCTATCAAAGGCCTAACTTGATAGAGGTTTACATTTAAGCATGTTCTATCAAAGGCCTAACTTGATAGAGGTTTACATTTAAGCATGTTAAATTATTCCCAATCCCCTATTTCGGTAAGAGGGTTGAAATCCTCATCTATCATAAAAATCATCATTTATAGTCTTATAACAAATCCCTCAGGGATATTAGTTGATATATTTCTATTCAAAAGTTACATATGGTTGATGGCTTTTTTGGAAAACCTGGTATATGGGTATTGATAGATCTTGCTCATATTGAATTAAAAATTATCAATTTGGGTCATTGTGAAAAACATGTTGATCTATATGGAAAATTGTATGTATCAAATAATAAATAGTACATACAAGTTACGTCAAAAGGTATTATGAACACAATAATAAATATTCAGCACGACAATTGATGTAACTCTGACAAGTATACATAAGCTTTTTATTATTTTACCTTGCTTATGAACTTTCATTTGCCTTTTGAGTGTTTCAAAAGTAAGCAAAGTGTTGTTTAAAAAAATTGACCACTGAAAATAATTGAACAAAGTAATGCAGATAACTAAAGTTACCGGTAACGACCGCGTCAGGGTGTAGTTTAAAATATTTACATCACCAAACGTTTCGCCCATGCTGTGAAGTGGTACACTTTCCTATTTCGAAATGTAACTATGCTAGTGATGAATATATTCACATTATCACAATGAATATATTTATATGAAAATCTGCAGCTACTTCAGAAAACGACTGACAGATGTGAAGTGCCGCTGGAACTTAACTTTGACGCAGTCACAAGTTACAGTGCTGAACAGCTCATTGTTTGAAAACTTGATTTATACTTGACTTAAAATGTATTTACAGAATATTTGACACACGAGTCACTTTAGAGTATTACTGACAGATCTGATGTAACGCTAGAGTTGAACTTTGAAGCAGCCACAAGCTACAGTGTTAAACAGTTCATCAATGAATTCTTAATTCTACTTGACTTAGCACTGATTTACAGAACTGTTGAGGCAAGAGTCACTTCTGGGATTGAGTGAGAAATATCAAATGCAACTTGAGCTGAACTTTGACGCAGCCACAAGCTACAGGTTTGGACAGTACATCAATAAAAACTTGAATTCTACTTGACTTAGCATTGATTTACAGAATGTTTGAGACAAGAGTAACTTTAAAGGATGACTGACACATCTCAAGTTCCGCTTGAGCAGAACTTTGACTTAGCCACATACTACATCTTTGAGCAGCTCATTGTTTGAAAACTTGACTTTTACTTGACTTAACATCGATTTACAGAATATTTGAGACAAGAGTAACTTCAAAGGACGACTTACAGATCTCAAGTGACGCTGGAGCTTAACTTAACTGTGTTAAATAGCTATAATATTATCCATGTATTTATCTAAGCTATGAATGTAATGTGCTTAGGTCTACGTAATAAATGTAAAGGAGTTCTTACTTGTAATTATTATGTCCTTTCACGTCCTTAATAAATGTTATTAATGTTGTGTGCTATTTAAGAGGACTAAATCAATTTTACGTTTATGTACTTTCAAAATGAATTAAATTGCCATAATATCGTTCGGATTTGTTTAAATCCATGTATAAATCAAACCTCCCTCTGTTTTTGAACGCAAAACTCAAAAATTAGTGAATGAATTCACTGGATATTTGTTCACAACACTTTTTTTTATATACTAGAGTGTTTTGTATAATTAATTCCTAAAATGTTAAAAGGAAAGGAAAAGAGCATTTCAACATTACCCGTCTACGTGCATTACTGAAACTAAAGGTATGTTCTGAAAAAAGTGCAACTGTGAACAGCTGATTTATGTGCTTATATCTAAATCATATATTTTGCCCTAGGTTTGTTACTGAGACCAAATAATTATTTACTCATGAAAAAACTGAAAACTACTTTATTTAAGGTAGTATGAAGTACAACGTTAGCCATTATTTTGTTAACAGCTAAAGTAAAAAATAAAGATTAATAGCTAATATCAGACTACGCCACAGCAAAGGATGGCCGCGTTTAGCAAGTGGGTGTATATTATATTAATTACAACCTTATTTACTAACAAGAATAATGACCTTTTTGTCTATTTTGTCTAGTAATTATTTTATTTTTCTTCATGAGAATCACTGTGCGTGTATGGGTGGGTCAATATCACTGTGCGTGTATGGGTGGGCGAGTGGGTCAATATCACTGTGCGTGTATGGGTGGGCGGGTGGGTCAATATCACTGTGCGTGTATGAGTGGGCGGGTGGGTCAATATCACTGTGCATGTATGGGTGGGCGGGTGCGTCAATATCGCAGTGCGTGTATGGGTGGGGTGGTGGGACCACATTTACACTATGGTCGATAAATGGTCATAGTTTTTCTTTGTGGCAATAATAGATGGCAGTCATCAAAGTCAACAATGTAGATCGTCACTTTGATCAGCTTACTTACACTAAACTAGCTATTGTCTATCTAGCTGTCTATCTATTTAGCCAAGTACTTTTGGTTTCTCTTTATTTAAACTACAGAATTAAGATTTGTTACTGCAGGAAAATGTATATAGGTTATATTGAATAAATATCCCGAAAGTATTGATTGCGTCAATAAAACTGCACCGCTTTCTTTTAGATTTTAGAATCCCTTCCTTCTCATTTCGGCCCCATTACCTTATCAGACCTTAGCAGGGTGTAACTAATTAATAGATAAGAAAGGGACGTTTAGGTCCATCTCAGTAATAGGAATGCCGTGTCTCTCGAAGGATGTACTTTTCACGCCGGTCTGTTTATGAAGTTATCGATCATCCTATCCTACATTAGTGTCCGTCTGTCTGTCACGTCACAGTGTTCTCAGGTCTGGGTCCAGCTGTTAACCAATGATAATTAGTGAAGAGCCAGAGACTTCCTGAATATTTATGCCTCATCTCCTGAGGCTAGTTATTCACTTGCTTTTCTTGTTTTACCATCCACCTATAGGCCTACTGCAGCACGTTTATTTCTTCATTTTAATCTCCACTATTTTGGTGTAATTCTCACCTACGACAGTAATATAGATTTATAAATACATAATTTATTAAACTTAGCCCACATTTGTTTTCAGTAAGCCATAGGCAATTCAGCTCTAAAATTACAACTCAAACAACGAAATTTAGGATATAAAAGATTATTATCATGCTAGTTCTCATGTTTAGACATGAAAATTGCAGTGGTTTATGGAAGTAGTGTTTTGGAGAGGCAAAGGACCATTTGACGTACAACTGAACTCAACAGTAAGTAAGTATTTCCCTTATTGACTGAGTTAATATCGGTGCTGACTATGAGGCAGAGGGTTATCTTTCTCCCCTACTACTATCAATGACTACATCTGTAGTCATTGCTACTATCGTGGACAGATATGATGATAGTCGGCACTGTGGCGTTTTACTGTAACCCAGCTAAGTGTTGTAGAGATTGTTGTTAATATCGGTGCTGACTATGAGGCAGAGGGTTATCTTTCTCCCCTACTACTATCAATGACTACATCTGTAGTCATTGCTACTATCGTGGACAGATAAGATGATAGTCGGCACTGTGGCGTTTTACTGTAGCCCAGCTAAGTGTTGTAGAGATTGTTGTTAATATCGGTGCTGACTATGAGGCAGAGGGTTATCATTCTCCCCTACTACTATCAATGACTACATCTGTAGTCATTGCTACTATCGTGGACAGATAAGATGATAGTCGGCACTGTGGCGTTTTACTGTAGCCCAGCTAAGTGTTGTAGAGATTGTTGTCTATTGGTTCTGTTCTTAACCCTTTTAACAACATTATAGGGCCCACCAAATGGTTGCCACCGACTCTAGGCTATTAGAGAAATTTGGGTTGTCCATGTGGCATGGTTAACTGGATTCCGGTATTTTGCAAGAACTGTATATCAAGCACATCAGTAGCTGAAATTCAGAGCAATATTGCATGTTTCGGATTCCACGCTAACTCTGGTTCCTACACTTACATTGACTGTTTTGCTCTCTTTATTCACCAAAATCACCGTATGAAAAGGTGGGCCAATACCACACTACTGTATGGTCGGGCTGGTGGGCCTATACAATTGCTAGCATATACACTATTTGATGTGATAGTAATTTTCCAATATTTCCCCAATAGATAAATAGCCTGATTGTAGCAGACCATAATATTTTTTTATTTCACGTTCAGTGTCAGAGATCTAACCTACTAGTAAGCCATCATCCAACATTGAAAACCCAGACCGAAGCCCATCATAAAGTGAACGTCGTGTCGGTATTGAAAGGATCGAGAACGTAACCTGCAACCCCACAACAAATTGTCCTATAAAAACCGGATTAAAGTATTTTTATTAATCTATTAACTATTATTATGTAATATAAAGTAAATAGCTCGTTTGTGATAGTTATATATTTTTTTCCCTTAAACTACGGGACACGTCTGCATGCTTCGCGTACCGACCCCGTCTCTCGGCATCTCATCACCTTTCGGTATGTAACTCGTGGCTTCACTAACAGTAGAATGACTTTTAAAAATAACAGAACAAATTATTAGTATTAATTTTGTGTTTAAGTCCTGGCTTTTACTATGTTAATAAGTGATACTGTTTTAAATATATAGGTACTAAAAATTTGCAACGTTTACACTAGTTTTAATAGCTGTTCTCTCCATAGTTAAAAACATATTAGATATGGAAACTCATTGTATATTTTAGGGCCAGTGAATTGGAACCTAAATATTATTTACATATCAGGTATTTTTTCCACTATCCTTACATTATGATTTAAAATTAATCTAATTAAGCCACCCTATCTTCTTCCTTGCTCGATAAATTTCATGGGGATTGATTTACTCACCAAATTAAATACATAGATTGCAAATCATGTTGATTAGTTAACTATGTAACAGTGTACTGGCTTGATTGAATAGTTGAAGATAATATTCCCAACACTTTGAATAGATTCACTCCCTGGCAAGGGTATACGGTAGCCCACACATTAGGCTAATGTACACTTCCAACCCCTCAGGGCGCAGACTGGAGCGGAATCAAGTAACATTGTATGCAAATAACATATATAGGGAGGTTTGATATCATATCGGTTCTATAACATGAGCACAATGAGTGGGGATAGCCAAACAATACTGGCCAAATTGATAGCAAATTAAGTTCATTTGTTTGTATCAGCGCGCTCTCAATACCTGCTTCAGCTGCTGCAGCAAAAGGATTGATCCATTTATAAATTATGCTATTAAGGAAATTAGACTTTTAAGTAGGGTTTCCTAAATAAAATAATTAAAGTAATTGAATAGTATTTAAACTAACGTATTATATTATTTATTCAACTTTGTCAGTAAAATAATTTACAAATTTCCACATACTTAAAAAATTATTTGTCGGTGGATTGTTTGGGTTTAAGATTTGACAAATAATCCCAATAGCTTTATTACGTGTCCTAATTGTCATTAAGATGGGTAGTATTTAGTTGTTATCTTTATTACAAAGCCTTGCACTAAAAACTGTACAAAGGATATATTTACAAAGAAACTCATTTCTTAAAGAAATTTACTTCGTCTCCAATCTTAAGTGTGTATTTATTGAAGAGAAATAAATGTAATTGTTTGTCAAGCGAAATATTCCCTTATTACCTAAGCCGTGCTTAAGGGCTAAGTCAAGGATATATTTGTACCTCTATACACTTAAAATTGTTTTTGGTGTCAATAACATCAGATTTTGTTAATGTTCAGAGAGTGATTTGAGATGTGTTAAAATTACATCTATGGTGTAAAAAGGTTGTTAAATAAACGTGTTGTACTAATTAAAAACAATTGTTTTATAACTATTATTTAGGTGAGATATTATCGCCCATAAAATCACGTAAAGCTAGAACTAGATGTCATTTTTACTCATCTTAGGTATGCCTACTATATTAGATAAGTTTTATACACAGCTCTAGCGGAAAGCTTGGATTATTTTTTTATGGTTCTGCACTTTATTGATTTTACGTTTATAGTATATTCAATATTTTATTTGAATTCAACCAGATTACGTTCATTCAAAAATGATTTTTACATATTTAATTAAAATAAGAAATTAATACATCAAAGTAAGATTGTTTAACCCTTTAATAATAAGTATGAAGAATGAATTAATAAATATATTTATTTAAAGGGGGAGTTAGGACTATGAAGTCCTCTCTTTCACTCAACCTTGAAACACACCCAAGGTTGAACAAATGAAGAAAACCTTTTAACAAATGATGTAGGCGTTCTTAGAACTCTCTCCAAATATAACAGTTCTGTTTCTATGTTAGTGAGTACAGTACTAAGAAATCATTCTTTAAAATAATTGTAGTCTACCATACAATAATAATCAATTATTATAGTAGATTATAAAATTCTAAAGTACTAATTATAGTAGAAAAAATTAATAAAATCTAAGGTTGAAATAAAACTACTGAGGTTATTTTTTTTACTAAACTAGTAATGTTAAAATGTTTATTAACTTACTACCAATTTATATATAGGCCTATATAATACTCAATCTATTAGAAATGTTTTAAGAATGATTTTATAGTAATTTTTATTGCATATTTTATTGCAATTACTTTAAATTATCGTTTTTTTTTTCACTTGTATCTCGTTTTGGCACTGTCAAGAAAATGCACATGACTGTTTACACTGTACAATTTTATGTATTCCATAGTACTGATATAACAAGACTTCTGCCCACGGAAACACTGAATGTAAGAAAGTTCAATATGGAGTAGTAAATAGATGAGATGAAAAATAAATATTGTCAGTAAAGTTTTGTAATGTGGATATTTATGTAATTTATCACAGACAGCTCAAACATTCCAAAAGGGTTTCTAATGTTGATTATTACAATCCAGGGTAACTGGAGATTGTTTAACGTTTTCATTTTACCAAACGGATCACCGTTACTGGCCTACCTTATTTCACTAAGCGGATCACCGTTACTGGCCTACCTTATTTCACTAAGCGGATCACCGTTACTGGCCTACCTTATTTCACTAAGCGGATCTCCGTTGCTAGCCTACCTTATTTCACTAAGCGGATCACCGTTGCTGGCCTACCTTATTTCACTAAGCGGATCACCGTTGCTGGCCTACCTTATTTCACTAAGCGGATCACCGTTACTGGCCTACCTTATTTCACTAAGCGGATCACCATTGCTAGCCTACCTTATTTCACTAAGCGGATCGCCGTTGCTGGCCTACCTTATTTCACTAAGCGGATCACCGTTACTGGCCTACCTTATTTCACTAAGCGGATCTCCGTTGCTAGCCTACCTTATTTCACTAAGCGGATCACCGTTACTGGCCTACCTTCTTTCACTAAGCGGATCACCGTTGCTGGCCTACCTTATTTCACTAAGCGGATCACCGTTGCTGGCCTACCTTATTTCACCAAGCGGATCACCGTTGCTAGCCTACCTTATTTCACTAAGCGGATCGCCGTTGCTGGCCTACCTTATTTCACTAAGCGGATCACCGTTACTGGCCTACCTTATTTCACTAAGCGGATCTCCGTTGCTAGCCTACCTTATTTCACTAAGCGGATCACCGTTACTGGCCTACCTTATTTCACTAAGCGGATCACCGTTACTGGCCTACCTTATTTCACTAAGCGGATCACCGTTACTGGCCTACCTTATTTCACTAAGCGGATCTCCGTTGCTAGCCTACCTTATTTCACTCAACGGATCACTGTTGCTGGCCTACCTTATTTCACTAAACGGATCACCTTATTTCACCAAGCGGATCACCGTTACTGGCCTACCTTATTTCACTAAGCGGATCACCGTTGCTAGCCTACCTTATTTCACTAAGCGGATCACCGTTGCTAGCCTACCTTATTTCACCAAGCGGATCACCGTTGCTGGCCTACCTTATTTCACTCAACGGATCACTGTTGCTGGCCTACCTTATTTCACTAAACGGATCACCGTTGCTAGCCTACCTTATTTCACTAAGCGGATCACCGTTACTGGCCTACCTTATTTCACTAAGCGGATCACCGTTGCTAGCCTACCTTATTTCACTAAGCGGATCACCGTTACTGGCCTACCTTATTTCACTAAGCGGATCTCCATTGCTAGTCTACCTTATTTCACCAAGCGGATCACCATTGCTAGCCTACCTTATTTCACCAAGCGGATCACCGTTGCTGGCCTACCTTATTTCACTAAACGGATCACTGTTGCTGGCCTACCTTAATTCACTAAGCGGATTTCCGTTGCTGGCCTACCTTATTTCACTAAGTGGATCACGGTTGCTGGCCTTCCTTATTTCACTAAGTGGATCACTGTTGCTGGCCTACCTTATTTCACTAAGTGGATCACCGTTGCTGGCCTACCTTATTTCACTAAGTGGATCACCGTTGCTGGCCTACCATATTTCACCAAGCGGATCACCGTTACTGGCCTACCTTATTTCACTAAGTGGATTTCCGTTGCTGGCCTACCTTATTTCACTAAGCGGATCACCGTTGCTGGCCTACCTTATTTAACTAAGCGGATCATCGTTGCTGGCCTACCTTATTTCACTAAGCGGATCACCGTTGCTGGCCTACCTTATTTAACTAAGCGGATCATCGTTGCTGGCCTACCTTATTTCACTAAGCGGATCACCGTTGCTGGCCTACCTTATTTAACTAAGCGGATCATCGTTGCTGGCCTACCTTATTTCACTAAGCGGATCACCGTTGCTGGCCTTCCTTATTTCCATATCATAAATTAGCCAAACATATAAGCACCAATCTTCTGTCCCATATTTCTTCTGGAACCTCCCTTTCTCATCGTTATACCCAGGTGTTTAAACGCTCCAACTCCTACTCAAGCTCATCAGTATGCCAGTTTTATCTTACCTAGCTGGGCTAGACCAGCCCTACTGATAACTGGCCTTGTCGACTTTTTTACTACAAGATCTCAGAGGGCTGATAGCAAAGTTTATGCGCGTTGTTGCAACTTACAGCTCATGTTTAGCATCAGCTGTGTTCCCCTCTAACACGCCGACAGGCCCGTGTAAGATACTTTTACAAATTAAGTTTGCCTTTTTTCATGTTGATTTAATAAACGATTTTTAGCATGCGATTGGTACTCCAAGATCACATCATTGATCATAGAGGCTGCACGGGCTCCATGCATTATTATTAAGTATATCATGTTTTTGTTATAGTTTCCAATAAAGTTCAAACATTTAAAAATTAACTTAAAATATTTAAGCTGAATTCTGATTTACTCTGTATCTTACTCCTAGTTTTACGGTGCAAGATAACGTTTTATGATAGTAGTGACATTCCTGAACAATATTTTATGCATATAAAATGGACAGTTGTACCTACCTACTTCTGTTTTTATATCTAATATATATATATATATATATATATATATATATATATATATATATATATATATATATATATATATATATATATATATATACAGGGTGTCTCTGAACTCTCTGATTTCAGCTATAATATGTTGTTCCTAGTTCATATGGGATACTAAATATCATATTTAAACTGTCCAAAACTCCTTGTCTATCCGTACAGCCGCCATTTTGTTTTTTTTACTAATTAATTTTTATCTCAAGAACTATACGTTGTATTGAGCTGAAACTTTGCACTGCTCTTTATTGCATAAAGAAGTATTTACGAAAAGAATACTGTTTTTCTCTCTTTAACATTTTCAAAATGGCGGCCATGTAAAATGTTTAACCTTAAATAAGTCAAAAACCAAAACTCTTTCATTCTTCCCCAAAAATAAAAATCCAGTGGTGTCAAGTCGGGTGACCTTGGAGGCCACGATATTGGTCCCCCTCTTCCAATCCATTGTTGGCCACACGTCGCATTTAGATGGTTACGTACAATTTCCCCAAAGGGGGCAGGTGCACCATCGTGCTGAAACCACATGTTAATTCTTTGTTCCAAAGTAATATTTTCCAACAGGTCAGGGAGTATATCTCTTAAAAATACAAGATATGTAGCTGCAGTCAATCTTTGAGGGAAAATATAAGGGCCTACAATATTGTCCCCTAGAATACCTGCCCAAACATTTATTGAAAACCGACGTTGAAATCCTCTGAAAGCGACTTCCTTCGGATTTTCTTGGGCCCACACATGGCTGTTCCTGGAGTTAAACATTCCTTCTTGGTTAAAGGAACATTCATCAGTAAAAAGTACATTTTTCAGAAAGTTTGGGTTATCTGTTACCTTATGGATGAACCAGCGACAACACTCTTCACGTAGTGGGTAGTCTCTAGGTTCAAGGCTTGTACTCTTTGTAAGTGAAATGGATACAGCTGTTGTTCTTTAAGTACCCGCCAGACAGTATCTTTGCTTGCGTTTAACATTTTACCTATTGATCGTGTACTTGTACAGGGATTTTCCTCAAACCTTTGAATTACATTTTCCTCAAACTCAATAGAACGTATTATTCTTTCTCTACCAGTGTCAGCCATATTTACATCAAACTTTCCAGTTTCACGCAGCCTGTTGTGTACTGCATAAAAAGTATTCGCACTCGGCAATTGTCTATTTGGGAAACGTTCAGCATACAATCTTCTTGCTTCGTATCTATTTCCAAAAGCAGCACCGTAGAAAAAATGCATATCACAATATTCTTCATTATTGTAATTAGCCATCAAAATCAATTTGGCACACAGTTAAACTTACAAATAACAATTTTAGCAGAGAGTTAAAGTTACAAATAATAATATTAGCACACAGTTAAAATTTACGAATAATAATATTGGTACTTCTGGTGATAGGTTATGTAAGAACATTCTAATATGTAATGTTGCACTAAAATTTAAATCATATGATTAATACAACAATGAAATTTGGGTTTGTAACATTTGGTTAATCAGCTGTTATAAGCTATTTCCTGTTTCCTGTTATTGTATACAACATCTGGACTCGGCACAGAGTACTGTACATAGTATTACAAAATTTAAGTTTTCTTTGTTATTTTTCATGCGATTTTTAAAAAAGTACTATTTTTAATTTTATAATTAAATGCTATAAAAAAGATTGTTCTGTATAATTTTTTTAGTATTTTTTGGTTTTTGACTTATTTAAGGTTAAAAATTTTACATGGCCGCCATTTTGAAAATGTTAAAGAGAGAAAAACAGTATTTTTTTCGTAAATACTTCTTTATGCAATAAAGAGCAGTGCAAGGTTTCAGCTCAATACAACGTATAGTTTTTGAGATAAAAATTAATTAGTAAAAAAAACAAAATGTGGCTGTACGGATAGACAAGGAGTTTTGGACAGTTTAAATATGATATTTAGTATCCCATATGAACTAGGAACAACATATTATAGCTGAAATCAGAGAGTTCAGAGACACCCTGTATATATAAAGCCGCATGTGTAACTCACTCACTGACTCACTCACTCACGTATACAAATTATAACGCACTTCCAGATGAGCTAGAAAGTTGAAAACAGGCACACTCGTAGCTTTTACCGAGCAACCAACGGGAAAATTCCGAAAATTAACCATTTAAAATGTTTAACCCCCCAAAAAATCAAAATCTTGAACGGGAATTTTTAATTGTGTGTAGCAGAGTTTTACTTACGTCTTCATTGTGGGCACACCGTTGGTTGAAGAGTAACAGCATATTCCAGATTTCTAATTAAATTTCCTACAATTTTGTTAAGAAGTAATTTTTTGGCATTTTTGATATTACCTACGCAAAAATCATCAAATTTCACTTTCGCTCAAAAAATTCTATGATTATTATGAATTACGATTATGTATGAATCGTAATACAGTAGACTATAGGTTTTTCGTATTTTATTGCTATATTACGATAATTTTAGAACCTAAAACCATTCACACTTTTTCAATTTACTACTTTGTTAACAAAACTGCATTGAAATTTGATTTTTCATTTTTCATAACCTAGAAAAAGTACAAAATGGCTGACGTGAAACTGCTGATTTTTTTCAGAGTTGAGGTTTTTGTTATAATGACGCTGTAATATTTAATTTAGATAGAATATAACGAAATGTTCAGATTAAAAATTAGATTATGTACAAAAAGTTTCATTTACATTTTTAACAAACTATAGTATCCTCACAAAAAGTCAGTAACGTTGAGTTTTGTCGAAAATATGTGATTTGTTTGGAAGATTTCCTCCCATTTAAGCATGATTAAAATTAGATAGAAACTTAAATCCTTACACACTATTTACCTTCACTTTTCTGTCAAGAAAAATACTATACAATTAGATTTTGCACTTTTATTACCCAGAAAAAATTCTAAATGGCTGCCGAGAAACTGCTGACATGTTTGCACAGTTGAAGTTTATATTTTACTTTAGATAGAATCAAACAAAACTGTCAAATTAACAATACAATTAATTCTGTACAAAAGGTTTCATATATACTTGTATGGTATATACTAGAGTTTCTTCACAAAAGTCGGTAAATTTGATAATTTGTCGAAACATGTGATTTTTGTAAAAATAGTTCCTCCAATTTTAAATATGATTAAAAAAGCCATAAACTTAAAACCCTGCATAATATTTAACTACATTTTTCTGTTAGCAAAATCGATATAAAATTTTATTTGGCAATTTCATAACCTAGACAAAATTCAAGGTGGCTGACCTATTTGCAGTGCTTAGGTCCTAGAGAAAGTGCTTACCTATTTGCACAGCTGACAAATTTAATCGTGTAAAAAAATTCAATAACATTTTTGTGGTATATACTACCTTACAAAAAGTCAGTAAAGTTGTCAAACATACGTAAGTTAATTTTACAGAATAGTTCCTCCTATTTAAGTATGAATAAAATAAGTTGGAAATTATAAACCTTACAGACTATTTAACTGTTTTTATATTTTGATATTTCACCTTTCAAAACAAACAAAATATTAAAAATATTTATTTGAAAATGCTGTCTTTCGTATACTGTTGAGGTAGGCCCACAATAGTTTCCACACAAAAAGTTGGTTAAATTGAGCTTTTTGGAAAAAAGATTTTTTTAATATATCCTCCCATTTAACCATGATTATAACAAGCTGGATACCTAAAACCTTGTTTTACGTTTACCACTCTGTTGATCATCCTACGAGATAAACTTCGGTAGTAGCCTATTCCATCAATTATGATCTTAGTTAACTAATTATGATCATCTTGGGTAACCCCCCTCCCACGGTGATCATATTGGGAGCCCACTGTGGTCAACTTGGGGGGGGGGGGTAATTACCCGTTATCATCAATTGGTAGCCCCA